>JBCFYV010001377.1:0-51925 GCA_039000515.1 Timema cristinae | reverse complement strand
CTGGGTGTCATGTTTTTAGATCTAAAGGGTTATGTTCAGCGTGGAGTCTTACGCACCTGGCACGGGAAGTGGGTCTCGACCCCTGCTCAGAACAAGCTGCGGTCCATCAGGAACGCTGTGTCGCGGTGGCCCTCTTCTATACGAAAGTCTAGAAGAGAGGAGGTCATCGTGACGAGACTCCGCGTCGGGCATACTTCCTTGACCCATAGTTTTTTACTAAGAGGGGATCCACCTCCAGTGTGTGAGTTTTGTGATACTCCCCTTAGTGTGCATCACATTTTGGTGGAGTGTCGCAAACTAGCCCCTATCCGTCTGGCTCTTGATTTTAAAGGTGACTTACATTTTTTATTACGCGATAGTGCGGATGGAGTTATTTGTTTACTCCGTTTTATACGCCAGGCGGATCTTTTTAATGCCATTTGAGTCACTTTTATAAAGTGGCTCTTTTGAATATTATCTCATATTGAGATCTTTTTAACAGTTTTATTACAATTTAACATGTTGTTTTTTCTTTTTAACGTATTATCATTTTAACATGTTTTGTCTTTTTAACGTGTTATATTTTAATATGTTTGTTTTGTCTTTTTATTGGAGTGATACACTTGTGGTTTTTTTTTTTTTTAGCAGGTGTATCACTTAATTTATACCAAGAGTCCATTTGAGCACTCCTATGGAGTGTCTCAGATGGTGAATGTTTTATCTCTTTCCCCTATGGGGATTTTATTATGTTTTTAATATATTTCAAGGCCCTAATGACCTAGATGTGTCGATGGGCCTTTAAACCACAATAATAATAATAATAATATAAGAAAACTTCGTGACGGCACCATTCTCATTCAGACAACATCCGACATCCAATCAGGCAACATACTGGCTCTTAAACAAATACCGTTGAGCAATACGTCTCGTATACAGGTGAAGGTGGAACCCCACAGGTTCCTCAATGTTTGCAAGGGAGTGGTCATTTGTTATGACCTCGACTAGGTGAGCATTGAGGAAATCGGTGAGGAGCTAGCCCCTCAGAATGTCACTGAAGTATACCGCATAGTAGTGAAAAAGAACGGCAGTGAGAAAAAGACTGACACTTATATCCTAACCTTTGCGACTCCAACCCTTCCAAAGGAGGTCCGAGCGGGTTTCCACGTGCTCAGGGTCCGGCCGTATGTCCCTAACCCTCGGCGCTGCTTTCAGTGCCAGGAGTTTGGATATACTAAGCTGCGATGCCATGGTAAACCAACCTGTGCGGATTGCGGACAGGAGGCTCACGATACACCGTGTGAGTCTCCTAAATTCTGCGTTAACTGCAAGGGTTCGCACTCTGCTTGGTCTCGGGCCTGTCCGAAATGGAAGGTGGAGAAAAAAGTGCTTGAGATACAAACTGAAAAGAAGATTCCATAGAACCAAGCACGCAAAGAATACGTATCTAGCCAAGCTCCGGTATTTCAGACCTCTTACAGTCAGATAGTTTCCCAGAATATCAATTGCCCCAACTGCCATTGCGCAGTTAACATTTCAAAGCCTTCTTCGAGACCCGTGCCACTGACCTCTACTCGAGGAAAAAATAGTAATAGCGCGCCGGCAACGGTGGCGATGAAATTAGTGCCCAAGGTGACAACTTGGGAGATGTTGTCTCCACCACCTGTGCCACCTAGGAGTTCTCCTCGTGGCCCTCCTCTGAGAACATCCCGAGTCCACCTCGGGGAACCCCCCACGAGTCCACCTCGGGGAACCCCCCACGAGTCCACCTCGGGGAACCCAAGTATTTGCGGCCGTTGTTTGTTCGCCATCTCTAGTCTCCGAGTCTTCGGAGGTTGGAGTGGGTGGCGAAACATCTGAGGCCACCAAGGCGAGTCCTGCTAGTGCCTCAAGAATGGCCCAACGAGGTATCGCCGAAATTAATGGTTTTTTAAAAAAAGCGTCGAAGGCTATAACAAAGCCTTCGCGCACCGACCCAACGCCCAAATCTTTTCTGGAGAAACAAAAGCCTCTCTTGAAACGAGAGGTCCAGGAGAGACTCGGCAAGGCAAGAGGATCTAAAAAGGTCCATAACCAATTTTTACTCTTGAGAGATAGCGCCATGGATTGCGTGGATGAATAAACCTATATTTATACATAATGTCGCTACTACAATGGAATTGTAGGGGTTTCTATGCTTGTTTAGAGGAAATTAAACAACAAATTTCTTCCATGCATCCTTCCATTTTGTGTTTGCAGGAGACCCACTTCCGCCCAAATGACAACCCGATGCTTCGTGGGTACGATGTGTATCGTACCGACAAGCCTTTCTTTGATCGGGCTAGCGGAGGTGTGGCTATATTCGCACGAAGCAATATATATCACAAAAATATTAACATCGTTTCCGATCTCCAAGTTATCGCTGTCCGAGTCTCCCTTGCTTTGGAGATGACAGTATGCTGCATATACCTCCCGCCAGGTGAACGTATTTCGAAGAGGAGCTTAGAGGCCCTCTTTATGCAACTTCCCGCCCCCTATATCATCTTGGGAACTTTAATGCGCATAACCTGGTGTGGGAATCTAATTTTACAGATGCCCGCGGGAGGATGGTAGAGGATATTCTTGTCTCGGGAAACCTGGTGCTAATGAACACCGGGTCCCAGGCACACTTCTCCACTTTTAATGGTGTATCCTCTGCCATCGACCTAACTTTATGTAGCCCAGGTATCGCTGCCCCCTTCCTTTGGGATGTCCATACGGACCTATGTGGAAGCGATCACTTCCCTATACTGCTTTCCCCACTCCAAGATTGCCCAAGTACAGCACGAGTTCCCCAATGGGTGATTAAACGTGCCGACTGGGATAAATTCCGCGAGCTCGCCGTTTTCCACGAATCCCCTTCTCCTGACGTCGATGTTAAGACTGAGTATTTTACTTCGACGGTCATCGCGACGGCGAGGGCCTCCATCCCTAAATCCTCGCCAAATCCGCACCACCTTCCCGTTCCCTGGTGGAGCGAAGAGTGTCGGTTGGCTATTTCTGACCGTCGAAGGGCCCTACGTCTTTTTCACCGACGTCCTACATTGGAGAATCTGGAGTCATTCCGGATTCTACGTGCTCGAGCTCGCCGTGTCATTCGTGAAAGTAGAAGAGAGTCTTGGAGAAAATTTATTTCAACCCTTACAATATCCACTCCCACAACTAAGGTTTGGGATAATATCAGTAAATTACGTAATAGCAACAATTCCAACAACAATATACCTGCCCTCATGTCTAACGGTTCACGTGTCTCCTCTCCTGTGGAGTTCGTAAATATATTGGGCTCGATGTTCGCCGCTATTTCTAGCACTGCGAGCTACTCTAACGAGTTCGCGGTGCATAAGCGCAGCATCGAGCGCCTTACTATTGATTTTGGCCAAAGTCGGGGGGAGGATTATAACTCCCCCTTTAGTAAAGAGGAACTTACCTATGCCCTGTCCCAGGCGGGCAATACAACTTCTGGCCCGGATGATATCCATTACGAAATGTTGCGCCAACTGTCCCCTGCTGGACGGGCGTTCCTCTTAGACCTCTACAATTGTGTTTGGGAATCTCGTCAATTCCCAACACTATGGAGGCAAGCAACCGTTATCCCAATATATAAAAGTGGCAAGGATAAATTAGAGCCAACTAGCTATAGACCGATAGCCTTAACTAGTTGTGTATGCAAAATATTTGAGAAAATGATCAATAAAAGATTTATATGGTATCTAGAATCCCGCAATCTGCTATCCAATATGCAATGTGGCTTTCGCCGTAACCGATCAACGGTGGATCACCTTGTTCGCCTTGAGACTGCTGTTCGTGACGCTTTCCTCCATAAACAGCACCTCTTGGCTGTCTTCTTTGATTTGGAGAAGGCTTACGACACCACCTGGCGGTACGGCATTTTAAAAACCCTGTTTAATTGGGGGTTCCGTGGGAACCTCCCTATTTTTATATCTAATTTTATGTCTGATAGACACTTCCGGGTAAGGTTAAACAACACCTTATCCGATGATTTTATTCAAGAAAATGGGGTGCCTCAGGGTAGTATTTTAAGCTGTACGTTGTTCGCTATCGCGATAAATAGCATCGTAGACAACGTGCGCTTACCTGTCCGTTCATGCCTTTTTGTGGATGACTACGCAATTTATTGCAGTTCATCAAGTCTCCACAGGGCTGAACGACAGATACAACTCGCTGTAAACAATCTATGGTTGTGGGCATCTCGTAATGGCTTTCGCTTCTCTGCAGAGAAGACGACTGTCGTCCACTTCCATAGATTACGCGGAATACAGCCAGCCCCCAATATTTTAATGAACAACGTTGTTTTACCTGTCTCCGAGACCGTAAGGTTCCTGGGACTTTTATTCGATTTTAAACTAACTTGGATCCCCCACATCAAAGACCTGAAAGCGAGGTGTATTAAAGCTTTGAATTTACTTAAAGTTGTGAGTGGTCGCTCTTGGGGTGCTGATAGGGAAACCTTGATGCGTCTCTATAGAGCCTTGGTGAGATCAAAACTTGATTACGGCAGTTTTGTATATGGTTCCGCTAGACCCTCGGCGTTAAAGATGCTCGATAGCGTCCACCATGCTGGCATTCGACTGGCTACTGGTGCTTTTCGTACCAGTCCAGTCGTCAGCATCTGTGCTGACGCCGGTGAGCCCCCTCTTTCTTACCGGCGGTCTTACCTCCTGGCATCTTACGTGTCGAAACTGCATTGCATGCCAAATAATGTTGCTTACCGCCCTGTATTTCATCCCCCTAACCGTGTCTTGTATGAAACTAAATGGCGTAGTACAAGGCCGGTTGGGATCCGGATGCTATCTGTTTTCGACACGTGTGGGATAGTCCTGCCAAAGGCTATCCCCACATCACCAGGTCGAGTTTCTCCCTGGAAAATACGCCCTCCGAAATGCCATTTTGATCTTGCCAAGTTCCCTAAAGCGACCACCCCAAACTTTGTATATGAGAGGACTTTTAATGAGCTCCTCTCCACTCGCTTTCACGGATTTGAGCGCATCTACACTGATGGCTCTAAATCTGGAGTCTCCGTGGGATGTGCTTTTGTTGTGGAAGGATCCAATTTTAAATTTGGTTTACCTAATGAAACCAGTGTTTTTACAGCTGAATTATATGCCATTTTTAAATCTTTGTGTTTTGTTTACCGAAGTAGTCACCGTTCTGTCCTCATCTGCACGGATTCCATGAGTGCTCTGTTGGCATTGTCCACTCTCTACTCGTGGAATCCTCTCGTGCAGATGATTCACGAACAAATTTTAAAAATTGATTCATTAAGCACCCGGCTCGCCTTTTGCTGGATTCCTGGTCACGCTGGTCTTCCAGGAAATGAACTGGCGGACCAGGCAGCCAAGGAGGCAGCACGTATGCCTCCGGAGGCGAGTTTGGGTGTCATGTTTTTAGATCTAAAGGGTTATGTTCGGCGTGGAGTCTTACGCACCTGGAACGAGCAGTGGGTCTCGACCCCTGCTCAGAACAAGCTGCGGTCCATCAGGGACGGTGTGTCGCGATGGCCCTCTTCTATACGAAAGTCTAGAAGAGAGGAGGTCATCGTGACGAGACTCCGCGTCGGGCATACTTCATTGACCCATAGTTTTTTACTAAGAGGGGATCCACCTCCAGTGTGTGAGTTTTGTGATACTCCCCTTAGTGTGCATCACATTTTGGTGGAGTGTCGCAAACTAGCCCCTATCCGTCTGGCTCTTGATTTTAAAGGTGACTTACGTTTTTTATTACGCGATAGTGCGGATGGAGTTATTTGTTTACTCAGTTTTATACGCCAGGCGGATCTTTTTAATGCCATTTGAGTCACTTTTATAAAGTGGCTCTTTTGGATATTATCTCATATTGAGATCTTTTTAACGGTTTTATTACAATTTAACATGTTGCTTTGTCTTTTTAACGTATTATCATTTTAACATGTTTTGTCTTTTTAACGTGTTATATTTTAATATGTTTATTTTGTCTTTTTATTGGAGTGATACACTTGTGGTTTTCTTTTAGCAGGTGTATCACTTAATTTATACCAAGAGCCCATTTGAGCACTCCTATGGAGTGTCTCAGATGGTGAATGTTTTATCTCTTTCCCCTATGGGGATTTTATTATGTTTATAATATATTTCAAGGCCCTAATGACCTCGATGTGTCGATGGGCCTTTAAACCATAATAATAATAATAATAATAATAATAATAATAATAATATAGATATGGGTAACTTTATGTTAATTTATCAAATAAAATAAATTAAATAATTTATGGTTTTTAATATTAGTATTTCATGTTTCATGCTATCTTATATATTATTAATGATATTTTATCTTGTGTGGTGGCTTAGGAAAATAATTTTAGAAAATTTTATGTGGATTTAACAAAGCACATTTCCATAGCCCATAAAGATTGTCTCGGGCGTAGACCCAATCTTTACTCTCGCCAACCAAGCCCAAAGATTTAGCTTTAGCAAACACTTGTTCCCAAGCAGATTGATTTTCTTTGGCAGTAAGAGAATTACTAAATTTACTAAAAAATAATTCTTTTTTACATTTTATTACTTCTAACACTGCTAGTTCTTTGTCATGCTTTCAATTCTTTTAGACATAATTGGTTTTAATTTAATGGAAATGTAACACAAAATGATAACCTATAAATTAACAGATAACTGTACAAAAGCCAAATGCAAAGAACATAGCTGCAAATGCAAATACTTTTCAAATTAAACTGATCATTGCAAAGAAGTTGAAAAATATGATGAACCAAAAAGACTTTTCACTTTGCAATTATATGTAAAGTGAAAATTGCAAAGTGAAAAGTTGCAAAGTATGTTCTTGAAACAGGGCACTTGTCTGATAGCAGATAGCAAATTTGTATAAATCACTGTGTGCTTGGATTCACTTTTTATTCTGTATATGTTTGTTAAACAAAAATAAGTCTGATGAATGATCTTAGGGTTCCCTCCAAACCATTGGAACTGCAAAGCACGTATCCTGGGAACCCTTGACCCATTCTGGCAGCTGCTTCATACTGGTCAAACAGTCAAACAGCAGATATGAGGGTCCCAGTTCTTATCTTGTTTCTCTACTTTAGAGTCAAAATATAGCTCATTGCAATTTTAAAACTAATTGAGTGAAGTGAAATTTCATCGTTGAGCTTTAAATGTCACTTCCCCACATACATAAAAAAACGTATCTGAATGATTTAAACACTTCCTTGGCATATGACACTATCAACCACAACACAGCTGCTACGTAATATAATTAGACAAAAGAAAACTCGAACTCACTGCGAACACAGTGAATGTAAGCTTACTACTTGCATAGGTTGCTTATATGAGTGACAAGTTTATGTCACAACATATTGTAAAGCTCACATGTCTGCCGCCTTCCTGCCGTTCAGTCTGTTTGGCTCCTGTCTGCCTGCCGTTCAGCCTGTTTGGCGCCAGTCTGCCTGCCGTTCAATCTGTTTGGCTCGTCTGCCTGCCGTTCAGCCTGTTTGGCGCCAGTCTGCCTGCCGTTCAGCCTGTTTGGCGCCAGTCTGCCTGCCGTTCAGTCTGTTTGGCTCCTGTCTGCCTGCCGTTCAGTCTGTTTGTCTCGTCTGCCTGCCGTTCAATCTGTTTGGCTCCTGTCTGCCTGCCGTTCAACCTGTTTGGCTCCTGTCTGCCTGCCGTTCAACCTGTTTGGCTCCAGTCTGCCTGCCGTTCAATCTGTTTGGCTCCAGTCTGCCTGCCGTTCAACCTGTTTGGCTCCAGTCTGCCTGCCGTTCAGCCTGTTTGGCGCCAGTCTGCCTGCCGTTCAATCTGTTTGGCGCCAGTCTGCCTGCCGTTCAGCCTGTTTGGCGCCAGTCTGCCTGCCGTTCAATCTGTTTGGCTCCTGTCTGCCTGCCGTTCAACCTGCCGTTCAATCTGTTTGGCGCCAATCTGCCTGCCGTTCAATCTGTTTGGCGCCAGTCTGCCTGCAGTTCAATCTGTTTGGCGCCAGTCTGCCTGCCGTTCAGCCTGTTTGGCGCCAGTCTGCCTGCCGTTCAGCCTGTTTGGCGCCAGTCTGCCTGCCGTTCAATCTGTTTGGCGCCAGTCTGCCTGCCGTTCAATCTGTTTGGCGCCGGTCTGCTTGGTATTTGCTTGTAAGTACTAACAAAAAAATTGGTGGATAATTACATAGCCACTTGTGATAAAATATGTAAAATATTTCAATAAATGTATTAATAAAAAGCGTCACAGAAACTGATGTGGTAGAAACATGTTTGCTTATTTTAATTCAGCACTAAGAGTTATGATAGAAACACCTTCATCGTTCCGTGTGCCAAAAATTGTGTTGACCAATTTAATAATAATAATAATTATTATTATTAGCACCGCGTCTTACTACCCGTTCGGGTTATACGCACTTACACTAATGTGTAATGGTAGGGTGATTGTGAGATGAAATGAAGGACCTACAGTTTAACGTGGAATCCGAACCACGGTGGCGGCCTGGCATTCCCACATTCACAAGATTTCTTGTCAGAGGTGAAGGAAGGGTTTGGAAATCAGATAAATCTGTGCCGGGAACGAGGATTGAACCCCAGCCGCCAGCATAGAAGTCTGACACCTTACCCCTAGACCACCAGGCCACCAATAATAATAATAATATTATAATAATATTAATAATATTAATAATAACAACTGTGCCAATCGGAAAAAAAAAGCGTTAGGTCCTTATGTTCCAATGAACCTGTGGAACGTCTGAAAACCTCCTGTTGAGCCTGTACGTTAGTTTCTTGCGCAGGCGCAATAAAAAGAATTTTTGAGGGTCCAGGGAGGAGGCGCTGCGACGCAGACGTCAGCTGAGTGACACGAGGAGACTCAGTGGCGCCCGACTAGTCGGTTACTGAGGTAGACAACCGCTCCTCGCTGTCGATTGTCTCACGGTCAGAGCTTGAATACGGGTCATTTCATTCTCGTGCTCGAAGACCGTGTTCATCTGATCATTATAGTTAACTTAGGTTGCTTTATTTATTAAATTATTCTCAAGTATCTGTCAGTAGATGATTTTTATTAGAGACAAAACTTCATTTAAAAAAATTGGTATAGGTCGAAGAATTTATTTATTTTTAATATCAATTTTATTTCTGAACATATCAACAAAACTGTGATTGAAATATTTCTAATTTTTTGCTAGATTAAAAAAAAACCAGTTAAGTTACTCTAGTTAATAATATTTTTACTAAACTTCACATTTAAATTACTGGCGTTTGTTTTATTACAGTACAGTCAGCGTTGATTAATTACATTTAAGATCGCCCTGAAAATATATTATAGTGTTGATATTTTGGGAGTCTTAAAATACAACTTGAATAAGAAACTCTAAAAAAAAATATTTTAACATCGCTTAGTAATTGGATTACTATAATAATCTCTAGTAAACGTTTGATTAGTCAGTGATAATTTTTACTGTTTAAAGAGTTATTTATCACAAGACAAGATTAATTTAAAATATATTTTAGTACACTTTGCGATTTTTTTAAAGTGTTTTAAATTGTTTTTTGTGTGCAAAAGTAACCAAAAAATTCAATAATGATATCTTTAAACTATTTATATTATTATTGCTATTATTATTACTGCTATTATTAGACCTAAATACTATTTGTATTAAAGAAACTTCGTAATCTGTATTTAATTTTAGATTTTGTTAAAGACTTAAAAATACAATTTCAGAAACAATTATTCCATCGAAATATTAGTCATTTTTAATAGCTAAAGAAATTTACTAGTTATTTTTAATAGCTAAAGAAATTTACTAGTTATTTTTTCAATCAATTGGTTGTCGTATTTTAAACATAATTAAATATCTAATATATATACACATATATATGTACGTGTAGTACACACACAATTATAGCAATGTCAGGTTCGCATCTGAGCCGTGAAGAGATCGACGCTATTCCTCCTAAATGGCTAGAGGTCATTGTCGACTACCTCGTGGGACTCAGAAACGATACTGTGGACTTTTCCCGGCCTCAGCTCCGTCCATCGGTGGCTGTAGTCTATCCGTTCTTCGTGCTCATCTACTCTGTGCTGGTTGTGTTCGGTACTGCCGCCAACCTGGCTGTCATCTGGACGGTGGCGAGGCACGGCTTACACAGGGACCCCACCTTCAGTTATATCGTCAACATAGCTCTGTCGGACATCGTCAAGTGCGTGGTTGTCCTCCCCGTATCACTCACCATCCTCCTGGTTCAGAACTGGATCTTTGGCAGCTTCCTCTGTTACTTTCTGCCTATGTTACAGGTAGGAGTAGCGTCTTATTTACTATTTGCGCATGTTATTGTAAATCCTAGTACGCACTTGGAAACGTTCGTTGTTTGTCAACTTTGATCGAAATTTTGTCCGTATTTGCAAACTGATGGCTAATATGGGAGACACAATGTTTGGAAAGAGTTAAAAACTTTGTTTCCCGTCCAGTGTTCAGTTAAGTGAAAGATGTCTGACTAGGATTAAAAAATTAGTGTGGTCTCTTCGAAATTACACATAACAAGCCTTTAACTTTTTTTTTTTTCCCCACTTCATTCGGACCAACTGAGTACTTTTAGCCTATTTCATAATAAACATCTCGGTTTTTTTACGTGATTTTTATAACCCAGGGATCAATGTGTTTGTGTGAAAAATATCTAAAATTTCCAGTGTTTTTCTGGTTCACCACGACATGTCAAATAACAAACCAGGAACTGATGTAATCTCTCTGAACAGTGGAAGTAAGAGAGTCCACGTTGTTTGTTGCCGAGAATGTAGGCAAACATTGTTTCTTGTAAACCATTTTAAATGGATGGAAAGAAACCAGTTTCCTCCTTGTAAAACACGACTATTTGTTTCCAAACTGTTTGTAAACAATGTTCCCCTAGTGCGTACTAGGCTTCAAGCCGTAGCTTTGTTTGGTTCTTTCATACCATGCCACAGGTAGTAATTGGTTCCTTTGTGTGTTTGTGTATCGCTTATTATTTATTATTATTATTATTATTATTTAGCACCGCGTCTTACTAACCGTTCGGGTTATACGCTTAAGTACTAATTACACTAATGGATTAGGAATTGGGAAGGTTGAATTAAAGGAAGTGAACCCGCATTTGCGTGGAGGGAGAGTGGAAAACCATTTAGGAAAAACCACCCCCAGTTCACCCGACCGAGATTCGAACCTCGATCTCCCCGGCCTCAGCAGTCGAGCAGCTCAACACGACAAGCGCGTTAGCCAACTACGCCACCAAGGCGGGTGTATCGCTTCTTAATACGTGTTAGAACTATCGTTGTATGTACACTAATCAAGTAGGTATGAGTAAAAATAGTTAAGAGAAAAGCTGTCTGGACTTAAGTGGAAGGAGTGAAAAAAAAACTCTTGCCAAGTGATCAGGATTTGAACCCGACCTTCCCATCACTGGCAAACTAGACCAAATGATGTTGAAGCCTTAACCGTGTCCACACTGATGCGGTTAATAAATGCATTAAAAACCTAAAAAAAATTATTTTGCTCCCCTATCACGTTAAAAGAGGAGATAAGAGTGAAATTAAAGTTGAGAACTGACTCTAATTTAATATGACACTGTGTCATCTTTTAAACATTAATAACTTTTAAAAATAATAACATATCTTACATAAGTTCATCTTTACTGCATTTATCGAATGTATAGTATATTTAATTGTATCTATATTAATAAAATAAAGAGTTTGTCTGTCATGAGCATCGCCCGAAATCTGTCGCGTGAATTAGCCAGAATTTTACAATTTTGATTAAATTTATTTTGATTAACTAAAAATCGGGTCGTAAACAAAACAACGAAGATATTTTTTTCTGTTTATTTGAAGCAAAGCGTTTCCCGGGGGGCGTTATGCTAGTTTATTATAAAGTTGATGTTTATTAAATGGAATATCATTACATAATTAATTAATTACAAATTCACATGAGACCAATATTTTGCCGTTATAGCAAAGATAGTATCATTGATTTAATCAAAAACCTGTATGTAAAATTGTAGAAAAAAGAAGTCATTATTTTTGTCTATTTAAAAAATATAATAAAATATTTACCATTCCTAGTAAACTTGTAACATATTTCAACTTTTCATAATTTGTATCCGTGTGTTTACTGCACGTGTAATTTCATATTGTGGGCTCTGATCCAGTTCGCTTGTATTGCCCACTATTTGATCGGTTTGCCCAGGGGTTGTAGGTAGTACCCCCGCTGAAACATAACAAATTGCCTAAAGTATAGTAACTTTATTTTTATTAAAATAGTAACTAGAGTATAAGATATAGCCTGAATTTGTTATTTCTCGCTCCGGGGTAACTATTTTATTTCAAGAGATCAATTTTCCTGGCGACGTTGGAGGTTATACATAGTATTTTTATTCAGAAGAGACCCACATCCAGTGTGTGAGCTTTGAGATGGAGTGTGCCCTTATTCGCCTGGCTCTTGATTTTAATGGTGACCCTCGTGTTTTTGTTACGTGACACGTGAATGGAGTTATTTGTTTATTCCATTTTATACGCCAGGCGAATCTTTTTAGTGCCATTTGAGTCACATTCGTATAGTGACTCCTCTGGATTTTATCTCATATTGAGACTTTTTAAACATTTTAGTATACTTTAATATATTTGTTTTGTCTTTTTAACAATTTTAGTACACATTGACATGTTTGTTTTGTCTTTTTAACAACCTATTATTTTAACATGTTAGTCTTGTCTTTTTAACTCAAATATTGTTTTAATATATTTGTTTGGTCTTTTTAATGTAGTGTATACACCTGTTTTTTTTTTTTTTTAATTCAATTTGACCTCTGAGACCATTTGAGCACTCCTAAGGAGTGTCTCAAATGGGTATTTTTCTCAGATTGAGATATATTCCTTTCATATTGTATTTTACATTGTGTTTTAACCTTTTTATAGACAGGTTAATAACACTACTTTCTCCTTTGGGTATTTTATTGTGTATTTATCTTATGTCAAGGCCCTAATGACCTTATTGTGTCGATGGGCCTCTAAAAACTACTAATAATGATGATGATGATGATGATGATGATAAAGAGGGTGACCTGGTGGTCCTGGGGTAAGGTGTCTGACCTTTGTGCTGGGGGTCCGGAGCTCAATCCTCGGTCCCGGCACAGATTTATCTGATTACCAAACCCTTCCTTCACCTCTGACAAGAAGTGTATTAATCACAACTTGTGAGTGTGGGGAATGCCAGCCCTCACCGTGGTTCGGATTCTACGTTAAACTGTAGGTTCATTTCATCTCACAATCACCCTACCATTACACATTAGCGTAAGTGCGTATAAGGCTACGACCAGGACGCTGCGACCAGGTCGCGGGGAATGCTTTTTGTTGGTCCTGGCCACGCTTGCGACCTGGTCGCCGCGTTTTATGACCAGATGTGTTACTAGCCATAGTAGTATCTAGTTATATGAAGAAAAAACGTACATCTAAAAAATACGGTGTCCACCCCATTAATATGCAGTGACGTACTTATGGACAGTTTCATACCTTATTTAATAAACTCAGAAAGGCTGAAGATAGATTTTTTCAGTATTTTAGAATGAGTGTAGCTTCATTTGACGAACTTTGCTCATATGTCAGAGAGGGCATTGAGAAGCAAAGAACGAGGATGAATAACTCGATTCCAGTGGAAGAAAGAGTGGCGGTCGCATTGAGGTAAGATGAGACATGGATAAACAACATTTTTTACAGTAGCAATGCCCTGTAAAATTTACTTGGAATTGTGTATTAAAAAAATACAAGTTTTAAAGACTGAAATTTTTTTCTAATTGTTAGCAGGGTTACTAAACACACTAAACACACTTTACTCGCTCTCATGTTCAGATGTTGTTGATCTTCGTTGTGTTGGTGATGTAATGCTTGAGATACTGGTTGGTGGCTAGGTTGATGGGTAAGTGATGATAATTGGTTGAAAGACATTGTTTGGCTTTGGTTAGCATATACATGATGGTTGAAGTGTTGAAGGGTTAAAGGGTGGTGGGTGGTTGTGATTTACATATGGCGGATGGTTGAAAGTAGTAACTCATTTATAAATAGCTCGGTATCAAACATTGCTATGTACAGTACCCTCTACCGAGTGTCAAACTTCAGACGGGCGGGAAACACTGGGTGGTTTGCAAGGAAGTTAGTGAAAATGCTTAGTGGAGGAGTGATAGTGTAGTTCCGAGCACCTTATCGGTCGACATTTTAACCTAAGATGACGCAAGCAAACCCACACAAGTGTCCATTGTTCTCGCGACAGGCTGCGACCCGAACGCAAGCGTGGCCACCCCCATAAAGCCGCGTACGGACAGTGCGAGGCGGTGCGCCTCGCGATGCATGCTTCGGCTCGAGGCATGCGTTACAAAATAGTTTTGATCATCACATGCTCACTGCGAGCCATTAAACCATCACGCACAACGCACGTCAGTAGACGATATGGCTTCGTCACAGCGAAAGGTGCAGATTGCTGCCGCGGCGTACATTGTGTTGCACTCAATTATAAAAGAAAACAAACAAAAGCGACGGCCACGTTGGTGGGTTAAAAAATTATTTCAGGAAAGGCTGGAATATGGGAATAGACTCTTAGAAGATATAAGATTTGAGGAAGATGTCACAAATTTTGTACGTATGTCCACTGAGGATTTTGAACATCTATTGGAGTTGATAGATCCTGCAGTGAAAAAAAGTGATACGTACATGCGAGTGGCTATCAGTGTTAAGGAAAGACTAACAGTTACGCTGAGATTCTTAGCTACTGGTGATTCATTTACCAGCTCACAATACCTGTTTCGAATATCCAAACAAACAATATCAGATATTGTTCCAGAAGTTTGTGCCGCGCTGATTGAAGTATTAAAAGAATATATAAAATTAAGTACACGTTAGATTATAATTCAATAATAACTTTAATCTCTGAAAATACCTTTAAACATATTATTAACAGTTTATATTAAAAGTTTGAAATAATCTAGTAATGTTGTTTCGTCAGAGTTTATGGGCTCAGAATCAATTTGAGAAGTAGGTAAAGGGAGAATAGGTGCCGGGGATGTAGATGGGGAGGATGTAGTGGGCGGTAGAGTTGAGGATGGACGAGTAGGGACTGGAGGCGTAGGGGGAGGGGGAGTTGGAGTGGAATTGGCAGGATAAGGATAAGGTAATAACATGATTGACTTTGTAGATGATGGTGATGACGATGAAGCATGTGAACTATAGTAACCAGCATTGTAATATCCTTGATGAGTGTCAGCGAACCGTCCAGTATCTGCCTGAAACAATATGTCCAATATGGCCTTTTTGACATAAGGTAAAGTGTGCAAGTCATATTTCCGCAGTTCATTTGCTACATGGTTCCCAAACGATGCGTAGTGATCATTGGGCTCTTCCGATGTCCTCCTTAAAATATCATATGCACTCTTCAGCATACTTTCATGCACTTTTTCGTCAACTGCACGGCGTTTCCTTGTTCGTTGAGATGGTTCTGCTAAAGAAGAAGTTGGTGTTGAAGTAACTGCACTCTGTGAAGTCGATGTTGTGGTTTTGTCTACGGTCGAAGTACTAGCGTTCGAATTATCTTGAGTCTCTTCTAGAAGATCTTGTACATTCTGAAACAATGATGAGCTTTATAAATTTTTTGTTTTTATTTCAGGTACCCTCTTCAGAAGAACAATGGTTAGAAATTGCTGAAGATTTTGAAAAGATGTGGAATTTCCCTCATGCATTGGGTGCTATGGACGTTATGATACAAGCACCATGGCACAGTGGAACTGAATTTCACAATTACAAGAACTTTTTCAGTATAGTATTGTTAGCTTTAGTGGATGCAAATTATAATTTTTTATATGTCAACGTTGGATGCCCTGGTAGAATATCAGATGGTGGTGTCTTCAAAAACACACATTTATATCGAAAGTTAGAAAACAAAGGAATGAATGTACCAGAACCAAAAATATTACAATTTCCGTACGCTATAGAAGTTCCTTATATGATATTAGCAGATCAAGCATTTGAATTAAATAACTACACCATTAAACCGTTCAGAGGATCTCCACCGAATGGTTCAATTGAAAGAATATTTAATTATCGCTTGTCCAGGGCCCGGCGGGTTGTAGAGAATGCCTTTGGTATAGCTAGTTCAGTATTTCGAGTTCTTAGAAAACCAATATTACTAAGACCAGAGAAAGCTAAGAAGATTGTTTTAACCGTGATGTATCTACATAATTTTCTACGTAAACGATCTGCCTCAAGGAATCTTAACACACCAAATGGGACATTCGACAGAGAAGAAAAAGGACAGCTCATTCCAGGTAGATGGAGGAATAACGAAGAATCCAATACACTACAACCTATTGGTAACACACCTAGAAGAGCAGGCAGCATGGCCACAAAGATACGACAACATCTAGCTGAACATTTTGCAACAAACGGTGCAATTCCGTGGCAAAATAACAATTAAAATTAACTACGATATATTCAGGGCAAAGATTTCAAATAATATTTTGTACACAGAGCTATCGAAAAACACAGTAGGTAAGTAAATAAGTATTGGTTAACATTACGCCTTGTGTTCTTCGATAGCAAAGCAAATTGTAAGCATAAATATACTTACATCGGACATGCTATCTGAAGTGTTACTTGGTATGTTTTTGTCCACAAGAAATTTAAACCATGTATACGCAAACCATTTTGATGTGTAGATATCGTCTGCACCTGAAAAATAATGTTGTATTTGTGATTTTAATTAAGGTAGCAATTGAAATTAACACCAAATTTAATAAATGCTCAGCAAAATATCTGAGCAAATTTTGAAGGTACTTCGTATATTAACTATATGTACAGTATAAATATATTAAATTATGATAGTATGACGCGTCACTTCTTTAATTTGTAATACATACATACCTGATCCAGTAACTCTGCTTTTTTTTTATCTTGATTTCTCCCGTCTGTAAGAGCCCAAGAGCGAATTGACCTTTTTTTTCAGTTCTTTAACAGGAATATTTACTTCGACGGAAATGTCACGCCATGCATCCTCTCTCTTATTCTTATATTCCGAACTCTTTGCATCCCATAATAAACGATTACTTTCATAAAGTTGAATTACTTGACGTAAAGCTTCGTTGTCGTCCATGGTGCGTGTGAAGTGCGGAGCGAGGCAACAACAGACCCGTCCACACGAGACGTTCCGCTCGCAGTGAGGCGCCTTTGAGCACGACTAGTTTACCGACAAGCACACGGCTCGCAGCACATGTGCGCCGCGCATGCCTCAGGGCGAGCATATCAGGTACGGACAGTGCGAGGCGTGCGAAGCGAGCTGCCTCGCACTGTCCGTACGCGGCTTAAGAAATAAAGGCGAGCGTATTTGTCGCTGCGACCTGAAAACGCTCACGAAAGCGTTTTCAAATCTGTCGCTGTCGCAGGTCGCCAAGCGTGGCCACCCTCATAAGAATCAATGTAATACACTACTGCGACCTGGTCGCGGCGACCAGGTCGCAAGCCTGGCCGGGGTCTAACTCGAACTGATTGTAAGATGCGGTGCTAATAATAATAACAATAATAATAATATTTGTTTACTTAGTTTACGCCGGGTGAATCTTTCAAATTTCATTTGAGTTTCACTTTTCTAGAGTGGTTCACTTGGATATTAATTTATATTTATGTAAGCCTATGTCTTAACAATTTTAGTGTATTTTAATATAGACTTCAGATCTGCTGTTAACAAAAGATGTATTTTGACCATGTATATTCTCCAATGTATGTGTGGGGGAGGGGGGAGAGTCGGGGTTACTATGCGTTTAGCATTTTTTTAAACTGCGCTAGTGAATATTTAGTGTCGACGTGCCTAAAATTCCAATAATATATTTTTATTAGAATTATAAATATTTTTTGTTTTACTTAAATAATACTGGAATTGATATTTACTTATAAATACTAAAATTATTATTTAAATAATCATTTTATTTTTAATTTGAGTTTAATTAATATGCGCTTTATGTTGTATTTTTTACTAAAGTAAATGTTAATTATTGGTGAATAAATTTAATTTATTATAGTAACACAGTACACTGATCGTTTTCCTTGTCGCCTCCGATTGGTGGTCCACTTAAAATTGACAAATTCGTGTCGAGAGTTTACTGGTTGAGTGATCGGACGTACAGATATTCGGGTGAGTTCCTGATCGTTTTTGAGTAATTCACTTTTAATTTTTTCTGGAAAGTTGAATGCAGATTTTTTTTTTTTCATAACGCTTTCTCGATAAGCATTTGACTGCAGCACTTTGTTTCTCAACAAGTTTGTTATAAGCCGCTGCCTTTCTTGCTTGGTTGCTGTAATGCCGATTTTCAATTTCTCAAAGTTCATGCAAAGATCGTTAAGCTTCGATAAAATCTAGGGTCGCCTACCTTTTGGAAGGTTTATTCACATGATCTGATAATAGCCCCGTGGTGTTGGCGGGGAAGTGAGGGATTCCCAGAGTGAACTGCATAGTTCTCATGTGTGTCTCCCTGGCCACCCGACTTTTAGCCACTCGGTTTTTGAAAACGCCCATCGTTTGTGCTACGTTAGTGCTGGTTAGTGCCCGATTTTCATCTTTAGTGCTGTAAATTTACAGAAATTATTCACGATTCTTTATGGGTGGCTAGGGAGATATCTCCCTGGCCACCCACTATAAGAAATAATAGAGATAATCAATTTTTGAAAACGCCCATCGTTTGTGCTAGGTTAGTGCTGATTAGTGCCCGATTTTCATCGTTGTGCTGTAAATTTACAGAAATTATTCACGATTCTTTATGGGTGGCTAGGGAGATATCTCCCACTATAAGAAATAATAGAGATAATATTTTTGAAAACGCCCATCGTTTGTGCTACGTTAGTGCTGGTTAGTGCCCGATTTTCATCGTTAGTGCTGTAAATTTACAGAAATTATTCACGATTCTTTATGGGTGGCTAGGGAGATATCTCCCTGGCCACCCACTATAAGAAATAATAAGAGATAATCAATTTTTGAAAACGCCCATCGTTTGTGCTACGTTAGTGCTGGTTAGTGCCCGATTTGCATCGTTAGTGCTGTAAATTTACAGAAATTATTCACGATTCTTTATGGGTGGCTAGGGAGATATCTCCTGGCCACCCACTATAAGAAATAATAGAGATAATCATTTTTTGAAAACGCTCATTGTTTGTGCTACGTTAGTGCTGGTTAGTGCCCGATTTTCATCGTTAGTGCTGTAAATTTACAGAAATTATTCACGATTCTTTATGGATGGCTAGGGAGATATCTCCCTGGCCACCCACTATAAGAAATAATAAGAGATAATCAATTTTTGAAAACGCCCATCGTTTGTGCTACGTTAGTGCTGGTTAGTGCCCGATTTTCATCGTTAGTGCTGTAAATTTACAGAAATTATTCACGATTCTTTATGGGTGGCTAGGGAGATATCTCCCTGGCCACCCACTATAAGAAATAATAGAGATAATCATTTTTTGAAAACGCCCATTGTTTGTGCTACGTTAGTGCTGGTTAGTGCCCGATTTTCATCGCTAGTGCTGTAAATTTACAGAAATTATTCACGATTCTTTATGGATGGCTAGGGAGATATCTCCCTGGCCACCCACTATAAGAAATAATAAGAGATAATCAATTTTTGAAAACGCCCATCGTTTGTGCTACGTTAGTGCTGGTTAGTGCCCGATTTTCATCGTTAGTGCTGTAAATTAACAGCACTTATTCACGATTCTTTATGGGTGGCTAGGGAGATATCTCCCTGGCCACCCACTATAAGAAATAATAGAGATAATCAATTTTTGAAAACGCCCATCGTTTGTGCTACGTTAGTGCTGGTTAGTGCCCGATTTTCATCGTTAGTGCTGTAAATTTACAGAAATTATTCATGATTCTTTATGGGTGGCTAGGGAGATATCTCCCTGGCCACCCACTATAAGAAATAATAAGAGATAATCAATTTTTGAAAACGCCCATCGTTTGTGCTACGTTAGTGCTGGTTAGTGCCCGATTTTCATCGTTAGTGCTGTAAATTTACAGAAATTATTCATGATTCTTTATGGGTGGCCAGGGAGATATCTCCCTGGCCATTCACTATAAGAAATAATAGAGATAATCAATTTTTGAAAACGCCCATCGTTTGTGCTGGTTAGTGCCCGATTGTATCAATAACATATATTATTTACATCGATAGTATAGTAGCTATAGTTATTTGTTAAATATGTTTAAGTAAGATATAATCCATGCCATAGCACAAATATAATAATACAATTTTGTCCAGTATAATGGATAGCGATAACATTTTACTGTCAATAATATACTTATGATAGTTGACCACATATAATAACTATAGCCTAATGTTGCGTTAATAAGATAGTATATTAGCGTTATTTTGACAACAACCACTTGTGCGCCCAGATAAAAATAATAGCTGCACAATTTTTTTAACACTCATTCTTTGCGTTTTTGGTAAATTTAATCCCGTTTGCATTTTAAATTGTAGAAATGGTGTAAATTCCGTCTCAATATTATAAGCGTGCTATATTTACTGCGTCACTCACATTTATTTCAACATTACCACATTTTTAAATCCTAGTACAGATATCTAAATTACAAAAAGAATAATTTGAACTTCAAACTTTTGAAAAAATAAAGAGTAATCTAATACACACATTTCATTTAAAAATTAAAAAATTATCCACAATGGTGCAATGTATTGTTTATTTAGAGCATCTATACTCACTGAGAAAATTACACAAGTAAAAATGTATGTCACATCTCTTTGACAAAATCAAACATATATTTATCTTTAATTATAGTAAGTAATTTTATTAGCCAGAAACTGCTATTTTCCCACTGTAATCTTAAACTTCTTTGGAGGGTTGTTTCCTAGACGAGTGTACGTTTCCATCTGTACGTCTTTATACGCTTGTAAATATTGGGGTGTATGTATCTGACTGATAAATGAGGGAGGTTGAATTTAGAGGAAGTGCATCCGCCCCGCATTTAGTACATGGGGAGAGTGGGAAACAATTTTGGGAAAACCAACCCCAGTAGACCCGACTGGAAATGAACTCCGATCCCTCAGTCATCAGCAGAGCAGTCTAACACAAAGGTGATGCCTTAAACCAGTGGTTTCCATCCTGGAGTACACGTAACGCCAGGCATACGTCCAGGACTTTTGGGGGTACGTGAAAATATTTAAATAATGTTGGAAAAAGCGACATATGCCAGCAGAGTAAGACAAAATATTAGTTAAATTTGTGAGATTAGCTCAACGATATAGTGAGGGGTGGTGCTGGATGTCTTATATATTTGACCTCGAGTAAATTATTTCAATTTCACCAGTTTGTTGTTTAAGTACGTATACAAGAATAGTTAGCTATGCTGTGTATTGATCAAGCAACAAAGTTAATAATAATAATAATAATAATAATAATAATATTTAGCACCGCGTCTTACTACCCGTTCGGGTTGTACGCGTTAAGTACTAATTACGCTAATGGATTAGGAATTGGGAAGGTTGAATTATAGGAAGTGAACCCGCATTTGCGTGGAGGGAGAGTGGAAAACCATTTAGGAAAAACCACCCCCAGTTCACCCGACCGAGATTCGAACATCGATCTCCCAGTCCTCAGCAGCAACAAAGTTGGGTAAATCCAAGGCAAGAAATTGTTAAACGAAATAGGAAGTATTAGCGGCGTCTGGGGAGAGTGATGGGAGGGATAAGTCCTGAGATTAGGAAAATCCAAACCTTTCAGCTTGAAACTATTAGAATGGTCATTCAAAGTACACGCTGCAAATTAGTTGGCAAAGAAAGAAGAATGAGATGGTGGGATTAGATAAGAAGGGTTGAATTGGAGAGAGTACAGCATACCTGAAAATAAATACTGCATACACTGACTTTAGCCAGAAAAGTGACATCTTACTAATATTATAAATGCGAAAGTTTGTGTGTTTGGATGTTTGTTGCTCAATCACGCCAAAATTGCTGAACGGATTTGAATGAAACTTTGTACGTTGGTAGAACATGTCCTGGAATAACATATAGGACTATTCCCAACCTTTGATTTTAAATAATAATAAATATATGATTATAATGTGATTTAAATGATGTTATTAAGAATTTGTGATTTGATATTTTGTAATTAAAGTAAAGAGTAATTAGTGTGACGTAGTTTCATACTAATAAATAATAAATATGATGTGATTTTAGCTATGTAGTTCGATTTTTTTATTTAATTAATTTATTTATCTTACTAATTATGAAGTTAAAAGTTAAAAAAAAATTATAATTGATAGTTTAAATAATATATATTTCTTTTATTACGAAATATTTAAAAGTGAAAATTAAAATACGGCAAAATTATTTATAGCTAGAACTGAGAAAAACGCATAGATATTTGAATATTTTTTTTATTAATGACTAAAACAGTTTAGTTAAAAATTAAAAGATGTTATCAATTATTGCGGGCGAAGCCACGACGTGTAAAATCTAGTATGGTTATAAATGTTAGTCAAAAACATTTAAGTTGTGATCAAAAAATGTCGAGCACAAGCAAAAGGGAATTTTATCTTCAATCATTCACATTACGAAATAAATTCAATATTCAATAATTAAAGAATAGTTTTAATGTAGAATTGTTATTGATTATCTTGAATTAAATCTAACATTTAATAAATGTGGCATTTACAATAATTATGTCCTTGTGCGATAGCGGACACCAAAATAAAGCTTTTTCTTCCCTATCAATTTATTCTATAAAAAGAATAGTCATATATATATATATATAAATCAAATGTTTAGGTTTTGGGTTGCCAACACTTGTAAAAGATCACAGTTTTGTTATAAATGTAAAGATATTACATTTAAAATAACGTAAACTTAAGTTTTCTCATACTATCTCATTTTTTTAAATAATTTCTTTTTATCCAACTCGAAACAATATTTTAAACTTAATTAAAAGTACTTATTTTTCGTTTTGGAACGTTACTGATTTTGTGTAATATAGTGCACACATCAATACCTTTTAATACAGGCATCGTATAAATACGAAAAGAGAAAATTGTTGTCATTTTTTTTACATATAATAAATGATTTTATGACTATTTTAACTTAGTTTTAAATATTTAACTGAATAAAATATTTTCATCAACTGCGTGCCTGCATCATCGTAAAAAACTTGTTTACAGTTATGTTTAATCATATGGTTTAGATCCGTCAGGCGCCATTTTGAAGCTATGTTCGTTAGAAGTTATTATGAAAGTGGTGTTAAAATTTTTTTAAGGGGATATAAAACTATATAAAAACTTTGTGTCCGACCTCAAATAAATATATAAATAATATTGGCCTAAATTACTGTGGTTAACTATCACATTAATATATTACCATCTGTTTTCATTAGTCATCCAAAGTGATAGATGTCAGCTGTTGGCGTAGTGATATATCAGGGATTACTTCTAGTAACATTTCGAGCTGTCATCCAGGTAAACTTAGCTCATGAATTAATTTTAGTAACAATGTAAAACTAATTTCTCATAAAAAAAAACATGGCTAAAATAAACAGATTTGCAAACAACTGAGTTTAAGCTATAGTTGCTTTTCAAATAAGTCTTTGAAAAAATACATTACAGTTAACAGTATTATTCATAGGAAGAAAAAAAAGTATCATTTAAAAGATAGATGGTAAGAAACCATAGAACAATAAACTTTGAAAAGTGATTAAATGAAAAAAACTAAGAAATATTAGCCTAAAACATAATAATTCAGTATAAACGTAGAGAAAAGTGGTGGTTGCATAGGATTTAGAGATACTTCACTTAAACATAATGTAAACTAAATATAATTATTGTGAATTTGGGGAATACCAGGCCTCCACCGTGGTTCGGATTCCACCATAAACTGTAGGTCCTCCATTAAATCTCACAATCACCCTACCATTACAGATTAGCGTAAGTGCGTATAACCCGAACGGGTAGTAAGACGCAGTGCTAGTAATAATAAATTAATATAATTATAAGTTAATGCATAAAATAAGGAAAAGATATTATGTATTCAAGTTGATAAAAATTGAGCACAAACCAGCACTAACGTAGTACAAACGATGTGCGGTTTCAAAAAAAGGTTATCTCTATTATTTATTATACTGGGTAGCCAGGGAGATATTCTCCCTAGCCACCCATAAAGAATCGTGAATAATTTCTGTAAATTTACAGCACTAACGATGAAAATCGGGCACTAACCAGCACTAACGTAGCACAAACGATGGGCGTTTTCAAAAAATGATTATCTCTATTATTTCTTATAGTGGGTGGCCAGGGAGATATCTCCCTAACCACCCATAAAGAATCGTGAATAATTTCTGTAAATTTACAGCACTAACGATGAAAATCGGGCACTAACCAGCACTAACGTAGCACAAACGATGGGCGTTTTCAAAAAATGATTATCTCTATTATTTCTTATAGTGGATGGCCAGGGAGATATCTCCCTAGCCACCCATAAAGAATCGTGAATAATTTCTGTAAATTTACAGCACTAACGATGAAACTCGGGCACTAACCAGCACTAACGTAGCACAAACGATGGGCGTTTTCAAAAATTGATTATCTCTATTATTTCTTATAGCGGGTGGCCAGGGAGATATCTCCCTAGCCACCCATAAAGAATCGTGAATAATTTCTGTAAATTTACAGCACTAACGATGAAAATCGGGCACTAACCAGCACTAACGTAGCACAAACGATGGGCGTTTTCAAAAACCGGGTGGCTAAAAGTCTGGTGGCCAGGGAGACACACATTAGTTCTCAATGGAAAACCTTCATTTGTACAGTTCTGAAACCTGCTTTACTATCCATAAAAAAAAACTACATAGCTTACACAATGTTCCCCCTGGGAGACGGGGCTTATAATAGTCCCGCAGTAACCCCTGCTTGTAGTAAGAGGTGACTTAGAGGCGAGGCTTCTATGCTGGTCGTACCTCGTGCTGGACAAACCTATTTTATAGCTTTCCTTTAAACGCTTTTTTCTTCTTTCCCTTCATATCTTTCTCTTCCTTCCCTTCATCTCTCTTTCTTGCTTCCCTATATCTATCTTTCTCGCTTCCCTATATCTATCTTTCTTGCTTCCCTATATCTATCTTTCTCGCTTCCCTATATCTATCTTTCTTGCTTCCCTATATCTATCTTTCTTGCTTACCTTTATCTCTCTTTCTTGCTTCCCTATCACTTTCTCTTTCTTGCTTCCCTATCACTCTCTCTTTCTTGCTTCCCTATCACACTCTCTTTCTCGCTTCCTTATCAATCTCTCTTTCTCGCTTCCCTTTATTTCTCTTTATTGATTCCCTTTATCTCTCTTTCTTGATTCCCTTTATCTCTCTTAACTCCCGTTATCACTTTTTTCCTCCCTTTTATCTCTTTCTTCCTCCCTTCTTCTATCCTTCCACCTTCTCCCTTCTCTTTCTATCCTTCCTTTTTCTCAGTTTTCTTTTCTCTTTCTATCCTTCATTTATCTCTTTCTATCCTTTTTTTCTTTTCTCTTTTTTATCCTTCCTTTTTCTCTTTGTATCCTTCCTTTTTCTCTTTGTATCCTTACCTTTTCTCTTTGTATCCTTACTTTTTCTCTTTGTATCCTTACTTTTTCTCCCTTCTCTTTCTATCCTTACTTCTTTATTCCCTTCCCCTGCCGTTAAGTCTTCCACGGAAGCTTTTTGACTTCTCCGTTGACGACCTTGGCTACTAACCCGGCTCTTCTCTGTTCATTATTTGATACCTCTGCACTTGATCTCCTTCATAAAGGTGCGCTGGTTGTAATATCTTGGTAGAAGGGCCTTAGGGATGACAATAACCGGGTACCCTACCTTGAGGAAAGACCGGTTGCGTTCATGAGGGTCCGGACGTAAAATTGGCACTTTCCTGCAACCACTTGCTGCGATAACCTCTCTCCTGACGCTGCCCCAAGCGAAGGTTGTCATGTATAGCGTCGTTTGGGGCTCCCCGTAAGGAGGCTTAACAGGGCCTCATGTGGTAGTAGCAACTTGGATCACTCTGGGTCTACGATACGAGTACTGTGTAAGTTGTCCCCAATATGAGGCATGGCTGACTCCTTTGTCGCAGCTGAATACTTACTTTCCACTGGCACCGTTCTGCCAAAACCTGTTGGCAGCTCACTGCCCGGCCCGTCACACGGCCGTATTAATGATAAAAGGTGGAAACGGGTAAGGTCGTTCAGCCCTGTTTTGATTTTTTTTTTTAATCCGGGAAGTGGTGAGGCCCCATACCCGCTTCCTGGTAATGTCCTTACTAGACGAAAGTGAAGACCTGAAAAATGTTAGCCCATTTATCCTTAAAAGAGTGATAAATGGAGCAGCAAAATCGGACCTCTCAATAAAGAAACTGCGTGATGGCACCATCATGATTCAAACCATGACAGACACACAATCTTCTAATGCAATGGCAATCTCCAAAATAACGTTGAGCAATACGACTCATATACCGGTTAAGGTGGAACCACACAGGTTCCTCAATGTTTGCAAGAGAGTGGTCACTTGCTTTGACCTCGACTGCTTTAGCATTGAGGATATCTGTGAGGATCTTTCCCCTCAGCACGTAAACGAGGCTTACTGTATTATTACCAAAAAGAACGCACAGAAAAAAAAAAAGATGGATACGTATATCCTCACCTTTGCGACTCCTACTCTTCCAAAGTAGGTCCGAGCAGGTTTCCACGTGCTCAGGGTCCGGCCGTATGTCCCTAACCCTCGCAAAGCACACACAAAGCAAAAAAAACAACAAAAAACGGGAATCTCCGAAAGTAAGTCGCGTTAGGCGTGAAGGTTATATATATGATCTAGCGGGAAAAATTTATAAGGCAAATCAATTACATTAGTCTGACTATTATTTAAAGAAATTCTGCAATAATCTTTTCCTTTGATGAACAAGTAGACCTTTTTTCATCATTTCATGGTGGAATGGAAAAGTGCCTTTAAGATTATTTTCTTGCCTAGTGCATGGAAAAATCTACAGTGGAAAAGGTGTTGATCCAAAGAAACTTCGTGATCATACGTGAGCATATAGTGTTATGGTCAATGGCACAAGAAAGCAAGTATGTCAGAAATGTATTTTACAATGTTTCAAGTGTCTATTAGAATAATCAGTGTTGTACAAAAGACAGTTTTAGAGAACAGTAGCGTTACTTAAAATAATCGATCTCATGTTAATAGACATTTTAAATTAAAGGTAAACATCACTGATTTGATGGAGGAACACCTTAACAGTATTCCACATGACGAAAACCATTACTGTACTTAAAAAACCAGTTTAAAATATTTTGACAGTTCAGAACTTACCTTTAAAGAATTGTACAATATTTTTGTGGAGCACTACAAAGAAAAAACCGGTACCAACTTAAAAATGAGCTATAAGACTTAATATGACTACCATAAAAAAAAATTGCTATAGTTTTAGGAGGCCTAAAACAGATTTTTGTGATTAGACGCTAGTGTGCTAAATAAACTGAAAAGTTAAAAGTCAAGCCAACAGACCCCTGCCATGCATCATTCATGGTTCACAAAAGAAAAACTGATAAAAGAAAGACATTACGAAATGAATGTATAGAAAGAGCAAGAACAGATTAAACGTTTCTTGCGTTGGAATTTGATTATACACACAAAACTTTGCAATTCCTAAACTTAACGTAAACATGCAAACTTAGAAACGCCTATTATAGCTTTATTGTTTTGATATGCATGTATTCAATTATAACAGCTCATATTAATCCAGCTTCATAAAAAGTGAAGGCTGAAAAAATGCAAATTCTGCTGCAGTTTTTCTGAAGGCAGTCAAATAAAAAGACAGGTTTAAAAATGTGAAAAATATGAATTCACTCTATGATGCAGCAGGGGGACAAAACACAAACTTGACAGTTGTTAAATTTGCATCATAGTTTCCAAAAGAATTTGATGTAAATATTGTTCAACTTTTTACTGTCAGAGGTCACTCATTTTCTCAATGTGATGAGAAATTTGGTGTGATAAGGGAAAAAAATCAACAAAAGGGGAAGTCAATGGAACAACAGTGCCGTACTTAACAGATATGGTTTTGTGTCGACAGAATCCTACCCCATTTGAAGTTTTAATATACAAGGACCTTTTAAAGCCATGAGACGAAATTCTTATCATTGTTTTTCCGTCCAAAACCTAATTCATTCACTAAGAAGTTCACACCAATGAAATATTCCATTTTGAAATCCCAGGAGGAAGGAATAGTTCCGTGTTCTCCTACTTACTTTGAACCATATACCTATTTTAGAATTTGGAAGGGACATTTTACAAACGTGAAAAACATTGAATTGGATTTAATACCGTATGAAAACTGCAGGCACTATTTTCTTTGTTTAAACTACTTTCAACACTTGAACTCATATGTTAACTTTAAAAAATAAACCTATAACACATTACTTATAATCACACCAACATAAACTGTTTTTGTGAATGCAAACATGTCAACAATGACTACAATATGTGCCTAGCCAGATATTAAAACAAAACAGGTGTACCAACCTTTTTTTATTAAAATATCTTGGTGAAACTTAGAAGGATAATACTAAATGAAATTATGAATCAAATAAGCCATTCTGCGTAAAAAAAAGGGCACATAGACCTATGTGCCCATTTACCGTAGAACGCCTCAATTAATATAATAAAAAAATTCCCCCCTGCGGGACGGGGCTTAGAATAGTCCCGCAGTAACCCCTGCTTGTCGTAAGAAGCGACTAAAAGGGGAGGCTTCTGTTTAGGACGTACCTCGTGTGGGACAAACCTATCCTATATCTTTCCTTTCACATCATTATCTTCTTCCTTCACTTTCCCTTTTTTTCACTCTTCCCCTTCGCTTTATCTACCCTTACCTTTTTCTTCCTTTCCCCCACCGTTCATCCTGCACGGAGGCCTTTGGCCTTTCCGTTGACGACCTTGGCAACTAACCCGGCTCTTCTCTGTTTATTATTGGATACCACTGCCTTGAGCTCCTAAATGAAAGTGCGCCGGTTGCAATAACTTAGTAGAAGGGCCTTAGGGATGACAATAACCGGGTACCCTAATTTGAGAAAAGATCGGTTGCGTTCATGAGGGCCCGGACGTAAAATTGGCACTTTCCTACACCCACTTGCTGCGACGACCTCTCTCTCGGCGATGCTCTATGCGAAGGTTGTCATGTCTAGCGTCGTATAGAGCCTCTCGTCGGGACAGTTAACAGGGCCATATGTGGTAGTACCAACTTGGATCCCCCTGGGTCTACGAACCGAGTATTGTGTAGGTTGTCCCCAATCATGGCATGGCCGACAACATTGTCGCCGCTGGCACCGTACTGCCAAACCCTGCTGGCAACTCACTGCCCGGCCCCCCCACAGGGCCGTAATATCGATAAGAGGCGGAAACGGGTAAGGCCGTCCAGCCCTCAATTAGAAGAAATCCAGGAGGTGGTGAGGCCCCAGCCCCGCTTCCTGGTAATGTCTCGAGTAGACGAAGGTGAGAACATGAAACGGGTGAGCCCATTTATCCTCGAAAGAGCTATAAATGGTGCAGCCAAGGCAAGTGTGTCTATAAGAAAAATTCGTGACGTCACCATTCTCATTCAGACAACATCAGACATCTAATCAGGCAACATACTGGCTCTTAAAGAAATACCGTTGAGCAATACGTCTCGTATACTGGTGAAGGTGGAACCCCACAGGTTCCTCAATGTTTGCAAGGGAGTGGTCACTTGCTATGACCTCTAATGCGTGAGCATTGAGGAAATTTGTGAGGAGCTAGCCCCTCAGAATGTCACTGAAGTATACCGCATAGTAGTGAAAAAGAACGGCAGTGAGAAAAAGACACACTTATATCCTTACCTTTGCGACTCCAACCCTTCCAAAGGAGGTCCGAGCGGGCTTCCACGTGCTCAGGGTCCGGCCGTGTGTCCCTAACCCTCGGCGCTGCTTTCAGTGCCAGGAGTTTGGACATACTAAGCTGCGATGCCGTGGTAAGCCAACCTGTGCGGATTGCGGACAGGAGGCTCACGATACACCATGTGAGTCTCCTAAATTCTGCGTTAACTGCAAGGGTTCGCACTCTGCCTGGTCTCGGGCCTGTCCGAAATGGAAGGTGGAGAAAAAAGTGCTTGAGATACAAACTGAAAAGAAGATTCCATACAACCAAGCACGCAAAGAATACGTATCTAGCCAAGCTCCGGTATTTCAGACCTCTTACAGTCAGATAGTTTCCCAGAATATCAATTGCCCCAACTGACATTGCGCAGTTAACATTTCAAAGCCTTCTTCGAGACCCGTGCCACTGACCTCTACTCGAGAAAAAAATAGTAATAGCGCGCCGGCAACGGTGGTGATGAAATTAGCGCCCAAGGTGACAACTTCGGAGATGTTGTCTCCACCACCTGTGCCACCTAGGATTTCTCCTCGTGGCCCTCCTCTGAGAACATCCTCGAGTCCACCTCGGGTAACCCCCCCGAATCCACATCGGGGAGCCCCCCCGAGTCCACCTCGGGGAACAAAAGTATTTGCGGCCGTTGTTTGTTCGCCCACTCTAGTCTCCGAGCCTTCGGAGGTAGGAGTGGGTGGCGAAACCTGGTCCTAATAAACACCGGGACCCAGACACACTTCTCCGCTTTTAATGGTGTATCCTCTGCCATCGACCTAACTTTATGTAGCCCAGGTATCGCTGCCCTCTTCCTTTGGGATGTCCATAAGGACCTATGTGGAAGCGATCACTTCCCTATACTGCTTTCCCCACTCCAAGATTGCCCAAGTACAGCACGAGTTCCCCAATGGGTGATTAAACGTGCTGACTGGGATAAATTCCGCGAGCTCGCCGTATTCGACGAACCCCATTCTCCTGACGTCGATGTTAAGACTGAGTATTTTACTTCGACGGTCATCGCGGCGGCGAGGGCCTCCATCCCTAAATCCTCGCCAAATCCGCGCCACCGTCCCGTACCCTGGTGGAGCGAAGAGTGTCGGTTGGTTATTTCTGACCGTCGAAGGGCCCTACGTCTTTTTCACCGACGTCCTACCTTGGAGAACCTGGAGTCATTCCGGATTCTACGTGCTTGAGCTCGCCGTATACTTCGTGAAAACAGAAGAGAGTCTTGGAGAAAATTTATTTCAACCCTTGAAATATCCACCCCCACAACTAAGGTTTGGGATAATATCCATAAATTACGTAATAGCAACAATTCAAATAACAATATACCTGCCCTCATGTCTAACGATTCACGTGTCTCCTCCCCTGTGGAGGTCGTTAATGTATTGGGCTCGATGTTCGCCGCTATTTCTAGCACTGCGAGCTACACTAACGAGTTCGCAGTTCATAAGAGGAATATCGAGCGCCATGCTATTGACTTTGGCCAAAGTCGGGGGGAGGATTATAATTCCCCCTATACCAAAGATGAACTGACCTACGCCCTGTCCCAGGCCGGCAGCACAGCCTCTGGTCCAGATGACATTCATTATGAGATGTTGCGTCAGCTGCCCCTGCCGGACAGGCACTTCTTTTAGACCTCTACAATAGTGTTTGGGAATCTCATCAGTTCCCCTCACTATGGAGGCAAGCAACCGTTATACCTATATATAAAAGTGGCAAAGATAAATTAGAGCCAACTAGCTATAGACCGATAGCTTTAACTAGTTGTGTGTGTAAAATATTGGAAAAAATAATTAATAATCGACTTATATGGTATTTAGAATCCCGCAATCTGCTATCTAATATTCAATGTGGTTTTCGCCGTAACCGATCCACGGTGGATCACCTTGTCTGTCTAGAGACGGCTATTCGTGACACTTTTCTCCATAAACAGCATCTTCTGGCTGTCTTCTTCGATCTGGAGAAAGCGTACGATACCAACTGACGGTACGGCATTTTGTAAACGCTTTTTAATTGAGAGTTTCGAGGAAACCTTCCTTCTTTTATATCCAATTTTATGTCGTATAGACAATTCCGGGTAAGGTTGAATCTTATCCGATGATTTTATTCAAGAAAATGGGGTGCCTCAGGGTAGTATTCTGAGCTGTACGTTGTTCGCTATCGCAATAAATAGCATTGTTGACAATGTGCGCATGCCTGTACGGTCATGCCTCTTTGTGGATGACTTCGCAATTTATTGCAGTTCGTCAAGTCTCCACATGGCTGAACGGCAAATACAGCTCTCTGTCAACAATCTTGGATCGTGGGCATCGCGTAATGGCTTTCGCTTCTCTGCAGCCAAGACGACGGTTGTCCACTTTCATAGAACACGCAGAATACAGCCAGCCCCCAGTATTTTAATTAACCACTTTGTTTTACCACTCTCAAAAAGCGTAATGTTTCTGGGACTTTTATTTGATTTTAAATTAACTTGGATCCCCCACATCAAAGACCTGAAAGCGAGGTGTATCAAAGCATTGAATTTGCTCAAAATCGTTAGTGGTCGGTCCTGGGGTGCTGAAAGGGAAACCTTGATGCGCCTGTATAGGGCCTTGGTCAGATCTAAACTAGATTACGGCGGTTTTGTGTATGGCTCTGCTAGACCATCGGCGTTAAAGATGCTAGATAATGTCCACCATGCTGGCATTCGACTGGCTACTGGTGCCTTTCGTATCAGTCCAGTCGTCAGCATCTGTGCCGACGCCGGTGAGCCGCCTCTTTCTTACCGGCGGTCCTATCTTCTGGCGTCTTACGTGTCGAAACTTATTGCATGGCGCAGCATGTTGCCTATCGTCCTGTGTTTCATCCCCTAACCGTGTCTTGTATGAAACTAAATGGCGTAGTACAAGGCCGGTTGGGATCAGGATGCTATCGGTTTTCGACACGTGTGGGATAATCTTGCCAAAGGCTATCTCCACATTCCCAGGTCGAGTTTCTCCCTGGAAGATACGCCTACCTCAATGCGATTTTGACCTTGCCAAGTTCCCTAAAGCGACCACCCCACACTTTTTATACGAGAGGACCTTTAATGAACTCCTCGCAACCCGCTTTCGGAGTTTTAAACGCATTTACACGGATGGCTCCAAATGCGGGGCCTCCGTGGGATGTACTTTTGTTGTGGAAGGATCCAATTTTAAATTTGGTCTACCTCGAGAAACCAGTGTTTTTACGGCTGAACTATATGCCATTTTTAAATCGTCATGTTTTGTATATCGTAAGTGTCACCGGTCTGTTCTCATCTGCACGGATTCCATGAGTGCTCTGTTGGCATTGTCCACTCTCTACTCGTGGAATCCTCTCGTGCAGATGATTCACGAACAAATTTTTAAAATTGATTCACTAAGCACCCGGCTCGCCTTTTGCTGGATTCCTGGTCACGCTGGTCTTCCAGGAAATGAACTGGCGGACTTAGCAGCCAAGGAGGCGGCACGCCTGCCTCCGGAGGCGAGTCTGGGTGTCATGTTTTTAGATCTAAAGGGTTATGTTCGGCGTGGAGTCTTACGCACCTGGCACGAGCAGTGGGTCTCGACCCTGCTCAGAACAAGCTGCGGTCCATCAGGGACGGTGTGTCGCGATGGCCCTCTTCTATACGAAAGTGTAGAAGAGCGGAGGTCATCGTGACGAGACTCCGCGTCAGGCATACTTCATTGACCCATAGTTTTTTACTGAGAGGGGATCCACCTCCAGTGTGTGAGTTTTGTGATACTCCCCTTAGTGTGCATCACATTTTGGTGGAGTGTTGCAAACTAGCCCCTATCCGTCTGGCTCTTGATTTTAAAGGTGACTTACGTTTTTTATTACGCGATAGTGCGGATGGAGTTATTTGTTTACTCCGTTTTATACGCCAGGCGGATCTTTTTAATGCCATTTGAGTCACTTTTATAAAGTGGCTCTTTTGAATATTATCTCATATTGATATCTTTTTAACAGTTTTATTACAATTTAACATGTTGTTTTGTCTTTTTAACGTATTATCATTTTAACATGTTGTGTCATTTTAACGTGTTATATTTTAATATGTTTGTTTTGTCTTTTTATTGGAGTGATACACTTGTTTTTTTTTATCAAGTGTATCACTTAATTTATACCAAGAGCCCATTTGAGCACTCCTATGGAGTGTCTCAGATGGTGAATGTTTTATCTCTTTCCCCTATGGGGATTTTATTATGTTTTTAATAAATTCAAGGCCTTAATGACCTTGTTGCGTCGATGGGCCTCTAAACAATAATAATAATATAATAAAAATAATAACAATCTCTGGCATAGATGAAAGGTAATTCATTATTATATTTCAATTAGTGAGATTAACACCTGTATTCCAATATATTTTTTTTACTAAAAACTTCTAGTAGACTTAGCGAATCGAAACTAAAATTAATGAGCATACGACCACTGACCTTAATTCTGTATATATATATTTTCATTTAATATTATTTGGGAAGTTGATTTATTTTCTAATGTCAATATTGTCATAGTTTTCAGCCTAATTTCAGTTTTAAATCCTGTGCTAAATTCAGGTATTACTCTTTTATTTTTTTATACATTTTTTTACCTGTTAAGCCGCTACGCTAACGATTGTTCCTCTAGCTTTCTCCTTTCTTTGTGTAGATTGTTCCTCTAGCTTTCTCCTTTCTTTGTGTAGATTGTTCATATGAGGCAATAGCAGCAGAATCACTAAGTACTTCGAAGTGACAGGGATTATTAAATTCCCAACCGGCATTGGGCTGATCGCGAGTGAGAAATGCCTGGAATTGATGAGCACAGGAATTAATTTCAATCTTGTTTGCTGGAAACTAGGAGACCATGGTTCTGAAACTTTATTTTCTACAGTGTTTTTCACTTCACTTAGATGTGGGCACATTTCCTCTAAATTATACCTACTCGTCCTGAACTCACTAGTGTAGCTAAATGCAGAGAGCCGGGAAAACTATTATAAATATTAAAATTTATATAATTATATTGATTTATATAAAATAATTTGTTAATGTAAAATGGAATCAGAGGATTTTAAAATATTTATCAAATTTTATTCGATTCGATTCCTAAGCCTTATCCTCCCCGCCCCCTCAACGTGTCTAATTCACTCATGCAGTTTTTTTACCTTTTAATTAATCTGGTGGAATAGGGATGAAGGTAGAATTTATAGACAATATATCCACATTCTCCTATAGGGAAACTGGATATCCATTTAAAGAAACTATGTACACCTGCCTCTGCCTGGATTCGAACACTGACATCGTTATCGGTTGCAAACCAGGCTAAATGAGTTTAATAAATAAAACGTATTTCCACCGATTCAGATTTATCAAGTCTTTATTACTACAGCGCAGTATTAAACAAGCATTAATGCGTGATTTGAAATTACAACACTTAAGAAGAATAAAGCAATGTAGAGGCATTCATCGAATAAATGTTTGGTTTAGTTTTCAGCAGTTTAAAAGTCTTCGACTAAAATACATGACTATAACAAACTGAAAAATCGAAGATAATATTTAGAGGAATCTGTTGTCAAAAAGAGCTTCCTAGAATCAAGGTTCATATTGATCGTCCTCTTCCTAGTCTCCAGAAGAGAGTAATTGCTTACGCCAGATCCCGAGTAATTCATTAAATTAAATAAGAGGGAACAAAGGGAAAGACTACAAGACACTCGTAAGTGCGTTCTTCACAGCCAAATTAAAAATAAATTACATTTTTAATCAGCAACCAAAGCGTTATTGTTTTCTTTACATCCAAGCCGTTTTCTCTTTAAATTTGTCAGGTGTTTGATACAAGATATGCCCTTTATAGTGCTGTTAATTAAATCAATATTTTAACAAAGTTATTGATTTTGTAGGTAAGATATTGAAACTTGCGAGCGTGTTATTCAAAGCTAATTATAATTTAAACTAGGACGGGTAACCAGCACATTTACCTTAGTGAGTAGAAATTTTTTGGTATAACAATAAAAAATAAACTTACAGCTTTATCTTTCTGTGGCTGTAAAGGCTTGTTCTTAAAATGTGTTATGATTTAACTTAGTGCTTTGTTCCAAGTAACTTTAAAGCTAATTAGTAATTTTAAGCATTCTCGGCATCGTCGGAATTCACTCTAAGCCGCCATATTAAAAAGGCGTCCAGAATCCATTCCTAGCTTGTAACATTTTATGAATTATTCATTTTATATATTTTTTACTTTATTTCATTAAAACTTTATGGCGATTTCAAATTTTTCTACAAACCTTAAGGGTTCCGCACAGTTTTCAAGAAAACCAAAGATATAGTTTAAAATGAAATTCGCAATTAAACTACTCTTTAGGGTGCTTTTAAAATCACTTTTAGATTCAAAATAAAAATATAATTGCATCAGCCTTTCCATTTATGTCTTTTAAGACGTATTTTTACCTACAGTTTTCCCAGGAATCTACGATCAAAACTAAATTCTTCTTCACAATATCAGTTTTCTGCTTCTAAAGTTCTGAATGGATTGTCCAATTTTTCTTATTCAGCAACTTTTAAATTTCTTAAAAGCATTGTTACTGTCAGGTTTACTTGAACTAATTAATAATAAAACATGTTTGTTTAGGCCTATTAATAAAAATATGATGTGGCTGAATTTCGAAACACCCCCGCGATCCTTCCCCCGTATCGACATATATACTCTCGATGTCGCTTGGAACTGAGAGGTCTGGCAGGGCAGCACATCGAAGAAGAGGCGCGGTATATAGCCTTTATTACATGTAATTAAACATAGAGACATTCAGGTAAAATCTCCCCTGCGGGACGGGGTTTTTAATAGTTCCGCAATAACCCTGCTTGTCGTAAAAGGCGACTAAAAGCGGAGGCTCCTGTGCAGGACAAACCTATCCTATATACTTCTTTTCACATCATTTTCTTCTTCCTTCACTTTCACTCTCTCCCTTTTTTTCACTCCGCCCCCTTCGCTTTATCAATCCTTACCTTTTTATTCACTCCTCCCCCTTCGCTTTATCTATCCTTACCTTTTTCTTCCCCTCCCCCGCCGTTCAGTCCTGCACAGAGACTTTAAGCCCTCCGTTGACGACCACCGATTTGAGCTCCTGAGTGAAAGTGCGCCGGTTGTAATTATCTTAGTAGAATGGCCTCAGGGATGACAATAACAGGGCACCCTACTTTGAGAAAAGATCGGTTGCGTTCATGAGGGACTGAACGTAAAATTGGCATTTCATACACCCACTTGCTGCGATGACCTCCTGGCGATGCCCCATGTGAAGGTTATCAGGTCTAGCGTCGTATGGGGCCTCTCGTTGGGACAGTTGTCAGGGCCTTATGTGGTAGTACCAACTGGGATCACCCTGGGTCTACGATAAGAGTACTGTGTAGGTTGTCCCCAAATAACGCATGGCTGATAACATTGTCACAGCTGGCACCTCACTGCCCGGGCCGTAATATTGATAAGGGCGGAAACGGGTAAGGCCGTCCAGCCCTGTCACTGTGGAAACCCAGGAAATTGTGAGGCCGCAGCCCGCTTCCTGGTGATGTCTCGAGACGATGCCAATGAAAGCTCAATCGCGTCAGCCCATTTATCCTCGAAAGAGCGATAAATGGTGCAGCAAAAGCAGACGTTTCTATAAGGAAACCAAGCAATGGCACTATTTTGATTTAGATTGCAACTGACGTCCAGTCCTCCAACATTATGGCTATTACTGAAATAACGTCGAGTAATACGGCTTATACCGGTGAAGGTGGAACCTCAATGTTTGCACGGGAGTGGAACTTGCTTTGACTTCAACTGCGTGAGCATTGAGGAGATGTGTGAAAAAAATTTCCCCCCAGTATTGTCACAAAAAAGAAACGGACAAGAAAAAAAGACGGATACGTATATCCTCACATATGCGACAGCCACCATTCGAAGGAGGTCCTAGCTGGCTTCCACGTGCTCAGGGTCCGGCCGTATGTCCCTAACTTCGGCGCTGTTTTCAGTGCCAGGAATTTGGACATACGAAGCTGCGATGCCGTGGTAAGCCAACCTGTGCGGATTGTGGACAGGAGGTCATGAACACATGCGAGTCTCCTAAAAAATGCGTTAAACGCAAAGGTCCATATTGCGCCTGCTCTTGGGCCTGTCCGAAATGGAAGGTAGAGAAGAAAGTCCTTGAGATACAATACGAAAAGAAGATCTCTATGCCCAGGCACGCAAGGAAATATGTATCTAGTCAGGTTCCGGTATTTTAAAACTTCATTTAGCCAGATTGTCAGTCAGAACATCAACTGTCCAAACTCCCCCTGCGGGACGGGGTTTAGAATAGTCCCGCAGTAACCCTGCTTGTCGTAGAAGCGACTAAAAGGGGAGGCTTCTGTGCAGTACGTACCTCGTGTGGGACAAACCTATCCTTATCTTTCCTTTCACATCATTTTCTTCTTCCTTCACTTTCCCCCTTTTTTTTCCCCTTCCCCCTTCGCTTTATCTACCCTTACCTTTTTTTCCTTTCCCCCACCGTTCACACTGCACAGAGGCCTTTGGCCTTTCCGTTGACGACTTGGCAACTAACCGGTTTTCTCTTGTTTACTATTGGATACCACGCCTTGAGCTCCTAATGAAAGTGCGCGGTTGCATACCTTAGTAGAAGGGCCTTAGGGATGACAAATCCCGGGTACCCTATTTTTGGGAAAAGATCGGTTGCGTTCATGAGGGCCCGGACGTAAAATTGGCATTTCCTACACCCACTTGCTGCGACGACCTCTCTCTCGGCGATGCTCTATGCAAAGGTTGTCAGTCTAGCGTGTATAGAGCCTCTCGCCGGGACAGTTAACAGGGCCATATGTGTAGAACCAACTTGGATCACCCTGGGTCTACGATCCGAGTATTGTGTAGGTTGTCCCATCATGGCATGGCCAACAACATTGTCGCCGCTGGCAACGTACTGCCAAACACTGCTGGCAACTGTCTGCCCGGCCCTCGCAGGGCGTAATATAGTATAAGAGGCGGAAACGGGTAAGGCCGTAAGCCCTTTAATTGAAAAAATCCAGGAAGTGGTGAGGCCCCAGCCCGCTTCCTGGTAATGTCTCGATAGAAGAAAATGAGAACCTCAGGGTGTCAGCCCATTTGTCCTCGAAAGAGTGATTAGTGGAGCGGCCGAGTCTGGGGTTTCAATTAGAAAACTGCGCGATGGCACAATAATGATCCAGACCGAAAATGACCTTCAGACAGCGAAAATAATGGCATAACTACCATACCGTTGAGCCCCTCGAATATTTAAAGGTGGAAGTGGAACCGCACAGGTTCCTCAATGTTTGCAAGGGAGTGGTCACTTGCTTGACCCGACTGCGATAAGCATTGAGGACATCTGTGAGGAGCATTCCCCTCAACATGTCACCGAAGTATTAGGATTTACCATCAAAAGGAACGATGTAGTGAAGAATCTGACAGTTATATCCTAAACATTTGCCCTCCTTCCTTACCAAAGGGGTCCGAGTGGTTTCCCGGGGTTAGGGTCGGCCGTATTCCCCAACCCCCGCGCTGTTTTCAGTGCCAGGAATTCGGGCATCGAAGCTGCGTTGCCGTGGTAAGCCAACCTGTGCGGTTGTGGAAAGGGGTCCGAACAAAACCCTGGAGTCTCCTAATTCGATTAATTTCAAGGGGGCCTTTTCTGCCGGTTCGTCCTGTCGAATTGGAAAGTAGAGAAAAAAGTCCTGGAGATCCAAATAGAAAAGAAGATCCCTTATGCCAGGCACGCAAAGTATACTCACTACAAGCTCGGTTTTTTCAAAGTTCTACAGCCAAATTGTTAGCCAAAAAATAAATTCCCTAATTGCCACTGCGCAGTTAATATTGCAAAGACTTCTACAGGACCTGTGCCACCGTCTCTATTCGAGACTCAACAAAAAACCAGCATCAAACTATGGTGATGCGAAATATAGGACGGTGGCGACACCCTCAAACGTCGCCTCCACCACCTGTACCCCGAGGGACCCCTGGGGAACACTTCCGGCCCCCCCCGGGGAACTCCCCGGCCCCCCGGGAAACAACCCCCCAGGCCCCCCCCGGGGAACCCCCCGAGCCGCCCTGGGGAACTCCTCCAGCCCCTCGGGGAACTCCTCCGAGCCCTCCTGGGGGTACTTTCCCCGAGCCCTCCTCGGGGAAATAAATTGCAAGCGGCCAGTTGAGTCGCTCATCTCGTTGGTTCCAGGGGCGGGAGAGTGGCGAAAAGGGGGAGGCCGTAAAGGCGAGTCCCATGGCTTTGAAGAAGGACCAGCGAGAGCCGCCGAAAAGAATAATAGTAAAAAAAGGTGAAGGCCTTAACAAAGCCTTGCGCAAGGATCCGCTACCCAGTTCTCCAAAGTAAACCGAAGCCTCTCTAAGGGGAGGGGCCAGGAGAGTGGGAAGGGCAAGAAGGGGCCAAAAAAGGCCCCAACCAATTTTTAATTTTAAGAGATAGTGTCATGGATTGCGAGGATAACTAAATTTTTTTCTAATAAAATTTGTCGCTATACAATGGAATTGTAGGGGTTTCTATGTGTGTAGAGGAAATTAAACAACAAATTTTTCCTGCATCCTTCATCTTTGTTTCAGGGCCCACTTCCGCCCAAATGAAACCCGATGCTTGTGGGTACGTGTCTATCGTTCCGACAAGCCTTTCTTTGATCGGGCTAGGGGAGGTGGGTATATTCGCACGAACAATAATTATCAAAAATTATTAACACTTTCCGATCTCCAAGTTACGCTGTCCGAGTCTTCCTTGTTTGGAGATGACAGTATGCTGCATTACCTCCCGTGGTGAAAGTTTTTGAGAGAGTTAGGGCCCCTCTTTAGCAACTTCCGCCCCCTATTCATCTTGGGGGGATTTTTAATGGCTAACCTGGTGGGGGGGATCTAATTTTACGTTTGCCCGGGGAGGATGGTAGAGGTATTTTGTCTGGGGGGAAACTGGGGCTAAGAACACCGGGACCCGCACATTCTCACTTTTAATGGTGTATCCTTGCCATGACCTAACTTTATGTAGCCAGGTATCCGCCCCTCTTCCTTTGGGGTGTCCTGGCCTAGGTGGAAGCGATCATTTTCCCTATAGCTTTCCCCACCCCAAGATTCCCCAAGTAAGCACGAGTTCCCCAAGGGGTGATTAAACGTGCCGAGGGAAAAAATTCCGCGAGCCCCGCCGTTTTCCCCGAATCCCTTCTCCTGACGTCGATGTTAAGACTGAGTATTTTTATTCGCGGTCACGGGCGGCGGGGGCCCATCCCTAAATCCTCGCCAAATCCGCGCCACCGTGTTCCCTGGTGAGCGAGGAGTGTCGGTTGGCTATTTCTGACCGTCGAAGGGCCCTACGTCTTTTTCACCGACGTCTACTTTGGAGACCTGGAGTCATTCCGGATTCTTCGTGTCGAGCTCGCGTTCTTCGTGAAAGCAGAAGAGAGGTTTGGAGAAAATTTATTTCACCCTTTTACAATATCCACCCCCACAAAAGGTTTGGGTTAATATTAAATTAGTATAGCAACAATTCCAATAACAATTACCTCCCCTTTGTTAAGGTTCACGTGTCCCTCCCTGGGGGTCGTTAATGTATTGGGTCGTGTTCGCCGCTATTTCTGCAGGCGAGCTACACAAAACGAGTTGCAGTTTATAGCGGAACTCGGCGCCATGCTATTGATTTTGGTCGAAGTGGGGGGAGGATTTAACTCCCCTTTACCAAAGTTGAACTGCCCTTTATGCCTGTCCCAGGCGTGACAGCCTCTGGTCCAGCGACTTCTTTATAGTTTGTTGCGTCAGTGCCCCCTGCCGGACAGGCATTTCTTTTAGACCTCTATAATAGTGTTTGGGAATCTAGCAGTTCCCCCACTTTGGGGGGCAAGCACCGTATACCTTTATATAAATGTGGCAAAGATAAATTAGAGATAGTATAGACGATGCTTTAACTAGTTGGTTGTGTAAAATTTGGAAAAAAAAAATTAAATAAAGCGACTTTTGGTATTTGAATCCCGCAATCTGCTTTCAATATTCAATGTGGTTTTCGCCGAAACCGATCCAGGTGGATCAAACCTTGTCGTCTAGAACGGGCTTTCGTTGACTTTTCTCATGCAGATTTTGGCTGTCTTCTTCGATTGGAGAAAGCCTACTATACCACCTGGCGGTACGGATTTTTGGGAAAAAGTTTTCAATTGGGGGTTTGAGGAACCTTCCTTTTTTATATCCAATTTTTTTGTCGGATAGACACTTGGGTAAGGTTGAATAACACCGTATGATATTTTTATTCAAGAAAATGGGGTGCCTCAGGGTAGTTTTTGAGCTGTACGTTGTTCGCATCGCAATAAAATAGCATTTTGACAATTTTGCGCATGCCTGTACGGTATCCTCTTTGTGGATGACTTCGCAATTTATTGCAGTTCGTCAAGTCTCCACAGGGCTGAAAAAGGCGATACGCTCTCTTCAACAATCTTGGATCGTGGGATCGCGTTAATGGTTTCGCTTCTCTGCGCCAAAGACGCGGTTGCCATTTTTATAGAACACGCGGAATACAGCCAGCCCCCAGTATTTTAATCAATCACTTTGTTTTACCGTCTCAGAAAGGTTAGGTTTCTGGGACTTTATTTGATTTTAATTAACTTGGTTTCCCCCCCATCAAAGGACCTGAAAGCGGGTGTATCAAAGCATTGAACTTGCTCAAGTTTTAGCGGTCGGTCCTGGGGTGTGATAGGGGAAACTTTGATGCGCCGGGTTTGGGCCTGGTCAGAAACTAAACTGGATTACGGGAGCTTTTGTTTATGGCTCAGCTAGACCTCGGCGTTAAAGATGCTAGATAGTGTCCACCTGTGGCTTCATGGTATGGTGCCTTTGACGTCCAGTCGTCAGCATCTGGGGCCGAGCCGGTGAGCCCCTCTTTCTTACCGGCGGTCCTATTTCTGGCATTTAGTGTCCGAAACTTCATTGTATGGCGCGCTGTTGCCTTTCGTCTGTGTTTCATCCCCCTAACCGTGTCTTGTATTAAACCAAATGGGTATTTCTAAGAGCCGGTTGGGTATCCGGATGCTATCGGTTTTCGACAGTGTGGGATAGTCCTGCCAAGGCTATCCCCAATCCCAGGCGGTTTTCCTGGGAAGTACGTCTACTCAATGCCATTTTGATTTGCCAGTTCCCTAAAGCAACCACCCCACACTTCTTATACGAGGGGACCTTTAATGAGCTCCCCGCAACCCGCTTTCGAGGGTTTAAGCATTTTTTTACGGATGGCTCAAATTGCGGGGCCTTGGGGGTGTGCTTTTGGTTTGTGGAAGGATCCAATTTTTAAATTTGCTCTACCTGGTGAATCCAGTTGTTTTTAAAGGCTTTAACTTATGCCATTTTTAAATATCTATGTTTTGTATATCGTGGTGTCCCTTTTGTTCTCTCTTTACGGTTCTGAGTGCTCTGTTGGCATTGTCCACACTTTCTCGTGGAATCCTCTCGTGCAGATGATTCACGAACAAATTTTAAAAATTTGATTCATTTAAACACCCGGCTCGCCTTTTGTGGATTCCGGTCACGCCGGTCTTTCAGGAAATGAACTGGCTGACCAGGGGCCAAGGAGGAGCAGTGCCTCTGAGGAGTTGGGTGTCATGTTTTTAGACCTTAAGGGTTATTTCGGCGTGGGGGTTTCGCCCGGCACGAGCAGTGGGTCTCGACCCTGTCAGAACAAGCTCCGGTACCCGGGACGGTTGGTGTCGCGATGGCCTCTTCTTTACGAAAGTCTAGAAGAGGGAGGTATCGTTGACGAGACCGCGTGGGCAACTTCATGCCCATGTTTTTTATGAGAGGGGATCCCCCAGTGTGTGAACTTTGCGATGTCCCTTAGTGTGACCACATTTTGTGGGAGGTCGAGGTTGCCCCTATTCCCCTGGCCCTTGATTTTAAAGGTGACCTTCCTTTTTTATTACGCGACAGCGCTGAAGGATTATTTGTTTACTCCATTTTATACGCCAGGCGAATCTTTTTAAGCATTTGGTCATTTTTTATAAAGTGGTTTCATTGGATTTTATCTTTATTGAGACCTTTTTAACATTTTGTATAATTTTAAGTGTTGTTTTGTCTTTTTTTCCTTTTTTACAAAACTTTAAAAAAATGATTTTTTTAAACTGTTAGTTTTGTTTTTTAACTAATATATTGTTTTAAATGTTTGTTTTGTTTTTTATTAGAGTGATACACCTGGGTTTTTTTTTAGCAGGTTTTTTCATCAATTGTACTTTGAGCCCATTTAGTACTCCTATGGAGTGCCTCAAAGGGTTTTTTTTTTTTCTAATTTGAAAAACCATTCCTTTTTTTTGTTTCTTTATATTGTCTCTTCCCTTTTTTATAAACAGGTGAATATTCTGTCTTTCCTATGGAGATTTTATATGTACCATATAATGAAAAGGCCTAATGGCCTCATTGTGTCGATGGGCCTCTAAACATAAAAAAATAAATAAAATTTAATGCCCAAAAACTGCCATTGCGCAGTTAATCTTGCTAAGACGCCAAGTGACCAGTGCCATTGGTCTCTTATCGAGACATTTATAGTGATTCCGTGCCAACTCTGTGGGCCTAAATGTTAAAAGAGGCGAAACCGCCAAAGGTCTTTTCCCAAATCCGTTACCAACTGGGGTGACCTGTCGGGGGAAAACACCCGGGGCCCCTCGGGGTACTAAAACATTGGAGCTGTTGTTGGGCCACTACATCGCCTTGGGTTCCTGAGGATGGGGGGGTTGCGGAACGGTTGAGGGCCGCTAAGGCGAGTCCTATGGTTCCTTGAGGAAGGCAAACGAGGACCACGAAAAAAATTATTTATAAAGAAAGGGGTCGAAGGCCCTTAACAAAGCCCTTTCCCCAAAAGTCCAACAACCCGCTTTCAGAGGGCAAACAGAAGCCTTCTGAAGCGGGGAGGTTCAGAAGGGGGGGAAGGGAAAGAACCCAAAAAGACCTCAACCAATTTTTATTGTTGAAGGATATAACATGGATTGTGGGATAATAAAATTTTATATTAACAAAGTATGTCGCTACTACAATGAATTTTGTAGGGGTTTCTTGTCGTGTAGAGAAATTAAACAACCCCTTTTTCCCGCATCCTTCCATCTTGTGTTGCAGGGAAACCCCCTCCGCCCAAATGACAACCCATGCTTCGTGGGTACGAGTGTTCGTGCCAAGCCTTTCTTTATCGGGGTTGGAGGTGTGGTTTTACTTGCACATAGCAATTTATACCATAAAATTAAATTTATATTGATCTCCAAATGATTGCGGTCGTTACTTCCCCTTTGGAGGTAACAATATGCTGCATCTACTCCCACCGGGTGACGGTTTTAAGAGGACTTAGGGTCTCTTTATACAAATTCCCGCCCCCCCTAAATTTCTCTTGGGGGAAATTTTTAAAGTGCATAACCTGGTATGGGGGTCTAATTTTAAGGACGCCCGTGGGAGGAGGTAGAGGATTTTCTTGTCTCGGGAAAACCTGATGTTAATGAATACGGGACCCAGAACACTTTTTTTACCTTTAATGGGGTATCTTGCCATTGACCTAACCTTATGTAGTTTGGGGATCGCTGCTCACTTCCTTTGGGGGTCCACTCGGGCCTTTGCGGGAGCGTCTTGTCCATTTGTTCACCACTTTTTTAAAATCCCTCCCAGTCGCGCGGATACCCCAATTGGTGCTAAAAAAAGTGCTAATGGGATTACCGCGAGCTCGTCGTATTTGGTGGAAATTCCAAAATCATGCGTCAATGTTAAGGTGAGTATTTTCTTCGACGTCACGCGGCGGGCGAGTGTTCCATCCCCTAAATCCCGCGCTACCTTTCCCGTTCCTTAGTGGAAGAGGAGTGGGGGTTGGTATTTCTGACCGTCGAAGGGCCCTACGCCTTTTTCATCGGTCCCACTTCCATAATCTGGATTCTTCCGAATTCTACGCACTCCCAGCTCCCTGTTTTCTGAAAACAGAAGGAGGGTCTTGGAGACACTTTATTTCTACCCTTTACAATTACCACTTCCAAAACATAAAAATTTGGGACAAATCGTAAAATTAAGTAGTAACCATAAAATTCCTTAATAATTTTGCACTCTGTCTAAACGGTTTGTGTTCCTCCCCTGTGGGGTTATTAATGTATTGGACTCGATATTGTGATTTTTTAGTCCTGCGAGCTACTTTAACGGTTCGTGGTGCATAGCGGAACATCGAGCGCTTTACTATTGATATTGGGCCCCAAAATTGGGGGGGGGATTTTAATCCCCTTTACTAAAGAGGAACTTATATATGCCCTGTCCTTTGAGTCATTTTATAAAGTGGCTCTTTTGATTCTCATATGAGATCTTTTTTACAGTTTTATTACAATTTAACATGTTTTTTGTCTTTTTAACGTATTTCATTTTTAAATGTTGTGTCAATTTAATGTGTTATATTTTAATATGTTTGTTTTGTATTTTTTTTGGGTGTAATTGGGTTTTTTTTAGCAGGTGTTCCTTTTAAATTTTTACCAAAGACCCCAATTTGGCCAATCCTTAGGTCTAGATGGTGAATGTTTTATTCTTTCCCCTATGGGGATTTTTTATGTTTAAAAAATATTTCAGGCCCTAATGAATCGGTGCGATGGGCCGTTTAAAAACAAAAATAATAATAATAACTTTATTGTGTCGATTAGTCTCTAAAACACTATTATCAAAATAATAATTGAATTTTGTAATGTTTTCTGTATAAAAAAATGTTTCAATGGACCCCCTGTGCCCTGAAACTAGGTTTTGCCTCACGACAATTAAAAAATAGTTCATTTGTGGATTTAGTATTTGCTTCTTTTTTTTTCCCTTTAATTATTATTTCGAAGTTTCGTTGGGGTCTTCTATTTCTATTCTGTTTATTATAAACGTATAAGGTGTGAAACTTTTCCGTTTTTTTCTTCTAGAAGCTTTTAATTTTGGTCGTTTTCCTATCGCACCACGTTTAAAAGTCCTTAATTAGGGATTTCAAAACAGGTAATTGTTGCTCCAATGATAATCCTGAGAAGAATTTAACAGTGTATTGTAACTGCCTTCCGATCGTTGATGGAGTGAAATCACACTGGAAAATCTCCTTGGATTAACATGAGTGGCATCATCGACTTTCAAACCCAAGGGCTCCCCATAGACAACCCCCCCTTTTAAAATTCCCGGAAACCTTTATTTTGGATCGTTCCACCCTTGGGATTTATAGTTCCAGTAAACGCTTTGTTTTGGCTGTTACCTCTCCCGCTAACATAAATTTTGGCCTCGCGGGAGAAGAGGGATATCAACATAAAGACCGGTTGTAAGTTGATTTTGCATTATTCGAAGAATTGACATGTCGAATCGAATTGTTTTCCTTAGCTTCTGAGCAGCTGCAGTTTGAATGAATACCATTTGTTGGTTTTTAATATCCGGTGAGTGCTGCTCTTGCGACGCGTTTTCGGAGGGAGGCGTCTGATGCTTTTTTAATGGGGTTCCTCGATGCGCAATTACGGCGTTTTTACTTTCACTATCGGTAGCAGTCTATGGTTGTTCCGATCGGAGTGGTCTCCCACATTCCGGTCTTTTGAAACTTTGCAATGGTTTGGTACAGTTATTGGGTGAGGTCTTTCTGGGCCTCCTCTCGTTAAACACCTGTGTACAACTTGGTGGGTTTCCGACCCTTAGGAGTATGATCTCAATGCGCTAGTCACGGGTTCAATTGATTTTGGTTTTTCTCCTTCACAAAAAGAACGTGTGTTATGTATGGAAAATTTTGGGCAACCGTAAAGAGGTACAGATAGTGAGGTGGTGGTTCCCTAATCTCAGTCGATTGTGTTGTGCCATTTCTTTGTTTTTCACCTCGCCACGCGTTTGGGACTCTTTTCATGTTCGCTCTAATGAGCTGGGTGAATTGTGAATTTGAAGGAAATTTAACCGCGTTTCCATTTAGGGAGGAGTGGGGAAATCAATTATGAAAGACCCGGTAGTTTTTTTTAATGATATCGGATTCTTTTATATTGGGGAGTGACCCTGAGCTTATTTTGACTACTGGAGAGAATTTTACCTGTTGTTTAATTGATGCGTCTACTTATTAGTTTTGTTTTACTCTTGAAATAAATTCTTCTTGCTTACAGGATATCCCCTCCATGTACCATGCTGAGTTTCCGCTATCGCCGTAGACCGTTACCGCCTCGTAAAGACCAACAAAGCCGCGCATGGTCTTTCGGTCTTGCTCTTGGTACCCGGCTTCTGGCGGTTTGCATGTTTGCCTCCCCAATATATTTTACTTTCCGGATTAGGGGTGAGTGAGGATACATTTTTTATCACTCGATACTTAATTTTCTTAGTTTAGGGGGTGAACGTGGTGATAGATATGCACCAATCTACTTGTGACCAGGAATAATCCAAACAAAATTACTGTTATTCATTTGAAAAAAATTTACATTTTGTCTAAATGTAAGTCTTTAAATAAATTTATCATGTTTTTAATTAGATTAGTCCTTTTGAAGTGCATTTTTGGGTAACATTTTTCGAACCCTATAAATTTTTTCTTATTTAAATATGTTTAAGTAACTTTTCAAGTAGCTGGGGAGAAAGCGACAGGTTATTGGATCCTTAAGCCTTTTCTATTAAAGTTAGCAAATTCGAAATTTTGGTTGCTTAGAGACAGTGACATTTTGTTTTCTTTCTTCGAACTTTTTCTTCGGAGGGGTCCAGTTTACTTTCTTTTATATTAGTAAAATGGGGGGTTTACCCTATGATGAATTTTATATTTATATCTTTTTTAAGGCCCTAATGACCATATTGTGTCGATGGGCCTCCTAAATTCCCATAAAAATAATTTCCTTTTTTCAAATTTCCTTTATTTTTAGTGTGGCCGAGTGTAGAACCTATAAAGGCCAGCACTGAAAGTAACATGTCCATAAAAATCATGTTTTCACCGAGAAAATAAATAAAAAAAATGGCTAAAATAAGTTTTGTAATGATTAATAGTTAAAAAAAAGTAATTAATAATTGATAATAATATAAAAATAGCAATTAACCAAAAATACGAGTGGTTTAAAAAGAGTAAAATTGCAAAAAAATAAATGGGAATATTGTAAAATTTAGTATTTTAGGCAGAACCATTTTAATGATAAATTATTGATAAGGGATTTCCTTAAATAACTCTCTGCTTTAGTTTTTTTTTATGTTTAAAAGCGAATTCGACAAATCTAGAATTTGGCGTATGGATACAACGACTATAGGGCTTACCTTATAAGAGTATTGAGGAAAAAATAATTTTGGATTACGAGAAGCCCGAGAAAGGGATATGAATGCCTACCTGATCAGGGAAAAATTTTGCAATAACTTTTGCTATTAATATATTAAAAACAAAAGGCATCAAAAAAGTCTACGCGAGAAGAAAGATTGGAGAAACTATGAGGTTTCGAATTCTGTCATAATCATAATTCAAATAAATCCGGTTACTAAATTATTTATCATAGCACGCAGCGACCAATTTTTTTTAACGTTTTCCAATTTGAGAGTCTTTAAAGTTAATGGAAATTTCCAAAAGCAACAGTAGCATATTTAATTAGATCTAAGCGGGCGTAGTCAGACATAAAAAAAATGTCAACTTTTTTTTTAAATGATGACGTAATAAATTTATAAGTCAAGAAAATTTCAATGATGGGAAATTATATGGTCAACATCATAGTGGAAATAGTTTGTTATCCAGGAAAAGCAAGGATCATTAATAAAAGGGTGGAAAACTATGTTTTCATTCCCCAATTAAAGTAAAAAGAAAGGATTAGTTTTCTAGTAAAAGTTATAGATTTGGTCTTAGATTTTATTAATAGACATTCCATTTTCAAAAAGACCATTGTGAATCCTTTTACTCATTTTGTAAGCTTATACAATCTCCCAATAGATTTGATAAATTTTACTAATAGCAAAAGCGTAAATAACTGGGATGAGTTAAAAATTTACCAATGTATCAAAAAAAACAATTAAAGAGGTCTAAATTAGAACGTGGGGGTATGAAACAAGGGGCAAAAAATGTATTTGGGTGTGGTGAAATAATTTTAATAGGGAATGATCTTTCATACAAATAACTGCTGAACCAATTTACATATGATTGGGAAAGGCCCAAAATTACTAAATTAGAAAGAATAATACTTTACTGAATATATCAAAGCTTTTCTTTGGCCAAAATAAATAGCATAATGACCTTGGGCGAGACTTGAGGGGCAACATGCCCAAGAAATTCTACTAAAAATTAGTGACAGTGATTTTTTTTTTTATAAAAGCCGTGTTGTTATTTTGAAAGCTTTTTTTTAAGGTGGTGGAAAGTATGCTATGTATGATTTTATCGAATTTTGGAGAAAGTGTTTGAGGGAATTGGTCTTAATTAAAGTTTTTGCACCCTTTTTTTAATATGTATGGACTACGTTGTTCCCACCGTAAGAAGAAGTTTCATTTGAAGGTAATGTTAAAGTATAGGCTAAGAAGGGCTAAAAATGCTAGCACATCCTTTTTTTAATAAATTTTGGAATTCCTTGTCCCGGAAATCTAGAAGAACTCAATTTTTTTATAGCATGCAACGCCAAGGGTCTAAGTGGCAAGGATCAAGGGTGCACTCGTTTCAAAAACGGGGCAAAGGGGTATTTTGACAGGAAGGCCTGAATTATAAAACTGAAGGAAAGTAGCTCCCAAAATCATTTGCATTTAATACAGGTCAGCAATCATCTGCAACTTAATTTTAGGTTAGCGGGGAAATTTATTCACACGATTGTTTTTAACAAATTTCCAAAATTCTTGGGTTTGCATTTAATACCATTTTCATTGGTTCATCCAAAAAAATCTATTAAAATTTTTGAATAGAATACACCATTATTTTTTTGTTTAAACTTTTTGAAAAACTTGGTTTTTTTCCCTAATATAATATTAAGAGTAAAAAGAAACCAATTCGGAATTTGGATGAATTTTTGAATGGTAAAATTTTAGGAATATGCGTTTTTTATTTCCTTTGGACTAAATTGGTAAAAATTTTTACAGCCAAATTAACATCGTAGTAGAAAAACACGGGAGGTATTGTAAAGATTTTGGTAATAACCACCGTGTTTACCACTGCATTAGTTAATAATGTGGTGGGGCTGTAAATTTTCTAGTGCATAGGGGAAACTAAGGGAAATCAATCAGGGCGGATTACTAAATCAATATTTCTAAGGATGAGTGGCTATGAGTTACTAAGCGGTGGTGAAAATTAGCAAAAAAAGGTAAGGAGGTTGTGTCATTATCAGCTTCATTAAGTTGTTCTAATCCCATTATGTTAGCGAAGCAAGAAGTTGAGTAGCTTTTAATTTAATGTAGAAATGCGAAGTTTTGAGCTGATGATGGCTACAATCAATTTTGGGGCAGTTAAAATCACCAATATTATTATTCGTAGGTAGTTAGCCAAAGCCCTTCAATAAATGTAAAGTAAATTCTTAAATGTTTGACTGTTATTTTTGGGGGCAAGATATTATGTTCCCAACTACTTTTTGGCTATCAAATGTTCGAATTTCCAAACCAGACACATTTCCATATTATTCTCAAGGGCGTTTTCCTGGCCACACAAGAAATAGATCATTGACAGAAATGAGAACATAATAAATACCCCTTTTAGATGTAGCTTCATCGTTAATTTATCGGCTCTATAAATATTATATTTTTGGGTGAAAGTAATTTTTTTTATTTAGCCCGGTCTTATACCCGTTGGGTTTATACGCTTTAAGTATAATTGTAATGGATTAGGAATTGGGAAGGTTTAATTAAGAGCGAACTCGCATTTGCGTGGGGGAGAGTGGAAAAACCATTTAGGAAACAACCCCCAGTTCACCCGACCGAGTTCGAACCTCGATTCCCCGTCTTCAACAGTTGAGCCAAACGACAAGCGCGTTAGCCAATACGCCACCGAGCGGGTTAAAGTAATTTTTTTAACAAACTCATAGAGAGCCAGTTTAAACTAAAAAAGATAAAAGAATTCATTCACACAAAAAATTTGTTAAATAATTCCCTTGTTTTGGTTCGTAGACTCCAAAATTTTTATA
>JBCFYV010001376.1:0-52735 GCA_039000515.1 Timema cristinae | reverse complement strand
TTTTTTTTTCTTTGGTTAACCGTCTTAAGCGAAAAAAGGGTTTTTGGTTAGGGGTGGGGGGGGGGGGGGGGAGGGCTGGAGGGGGGGGGGGGGGGGGGGGGGAAAAAACCAACAGCGGAGTAAAGGGAAAAAGTGCATTACCGACTGAAGCTCGATAGGAAGGGTGAGCACCTCGGACCTAAAAAAAAAAACTCCGACCCCCCCCATCCTCCCTTTGTTTGAAAAAGGGTTTCCCCCAGGGGGTTTGGGGAAACGCCAAACCCAAACCCAACTGGCCCCCGGGGGACACTCCTAATTAAAAAAAATTTATTTCCAATTAAGAAAGAACCAACATCCGCCGCCCAAATCGATAAATAAAAAACACCTCCCAATTAAGCAAGAACCAACACGTCCCCCTTGAAAAAAATACTCCAACACTCTAATTAAAAAATAATCAATTAACGAAAATTTTTCCCCAAATGTAGTGGTTGGACGGCTGGGGGGGAGGGGGAAATAACAGCCAATCAGAGGAAGTAGGAAAGGGGGGAGAAGGCGGGGGGGGAGGGAAGGTAAAGGGGTTTGGGGGGGGGGGGAGAAGGAGGAGGGGAGGGACAAAGGTCAAATTTCCCAATTTATTCAGGTCGCCAATAACACTACAAAACCCTCATAGCTTGTTATGTAGAGGTCTTTTACAAAAAAACTTTTTATTTTTTTTAAAAATTGGGCTTCCTGCTCACAAAGGTGGCAATTTCCAAAAAAGTCTTTGGGTAAAATGCCCCAAAAATTAAAAATCAACACAAAATGAAGAGAAAAAGTTGACCTTAACATTTTTTATATCAGAGAAAAGGTATATTTTAAATTGTATTTTTTTTATTTTTTTGTCCAAAAATAATCCCCTTAATTGAACTTAGGGGCACATTTGGAAAATATCCTTAAATTGTTTAAATTGCAACTAACTACGGCACTTCAAATTAAAAAGGTTATTTTTTTTTAAAAGATTTGCAATTATTTATTACTGTGACCTTATTAGATATTTACTTTAATTGACTGAAATGGGGAAACCCAAATACATTTTGGAAAAAAATATATCCCCTAGAATGGCACATAAGTAGCTGCTAAATTTACCGGGTGAAAATGTAAATAGATTTTATTTTTGATTGTACTCCAAACCCAAAAAAATGGTTAAGGTATTTTAAAACAAAAAATGATTTGTTTACGCCTTATAAAAAACAACCCTCGTTATTTAGTTATCTCAAAGCGTTAGTGATTTATTAGCAAAAAACATAAAAACTGTGGCCATTTTCCAAAGGACTTTTAGTATTTTCATTAAAAGGCATTGTTCTGCACATGTGCAAATTTTCTTGATAGATGATTTTTTCATCTCTTTATTTCCTAAAAGACTGCACTACTAGTTCAATTAAGGAGTCTGCACCTGGATTAAACCGCTCTGGTTCTAAATTAATGTTCTCATCCCCTAAAATGTTCTGAGCATGTTGTTACAACTATTGATACTAATAGGTGTTATTCAATTAATTTTTAAGAATTTGATAACTTCGGGGGCCCTCTCTTTTATACATATTTATGACTGAGACACCAAAAGTGAACCGTTACTGAGGTAGTATTAAGTCACACTTTCCTCACTAGCGGTATCACGTTTTGGTTTCTCCAGTCATAAATATTATAAAAGAGATCCCCCAGAATGTTATAAATTTTAAAATTAAATTTAATACACCTATTAGCTATCAATAGTTACTGTGATTTCAATAATTCCCGACACGCACATTAAGTGGATAATAAAATTTCGTCTATTTTAATACACTTTTCTCAAATGTACAAATTTTTTAATTATAACATATTTAACTTCTTTTAAAAGTGTTTAATATAATTTTGTAATATTCAACGCCCACTTTAGAATCTCCTTTTTTTCTCGTAACTTGTCGAACTGCCTTCCGTAGTCCTGGTTTGTATATTTCCTGAAGTCTCGTCTTTTGATTCCCGTAGTCCCGGGGTTTGGATCTCACCTGAGCTATCGTCCTCTGCTTCCAAATGTCCTGTGTTCGGATCTCACCTGGGTCTCGTCTGTTCTTGTGGACCGAACTCTGAATTGAATTTTTGAATTTAAACTCAGCGTAGAATAGCAAAAGCTTTTTTTATTTAAGTTTATACTTCTTTAGGCGCGTTATGAAAAAATGATGAGGAAATTTAAGATGCGCCGCATCAAATGTAACACAAAAGTAACAGGTTGAAGGTAAACCGCTCACTAAGTCTCGAAAAAAAAAAGCTACCAACAAAATAAAAATAGAACCTCTGTTAGTCGCGCATGTTGGTACGCTTATAGAGAAATGTATACTGTTATTCCTTTCTCTATGGTACGCTCGTCGCCCTCTGATCACTGTTTTCATATATAAATATTTATCCACATGTTTCTAGTTCTACATTCACAACACGTGTTTTAGTTTCATACAAGTGCGAATTATATATGTGCTAATAAATTATATCATAGTGATTTAAATTGAATATTTTTATTAATATTATTTACTATCGTAATATTAGTGAAAAAAATTGTGCTTAAAGACTTTTTAAAGTGCTCAATATAATTGAGTTAACTATTCGTATGTATATTTATTGATATAAATTAAAATATTATTATTTAACATAATTAATACTAAATATTATCATTCTATTGTAATTAATTATTGCATGCAATTAAAAACTATTTTTTAATGATGCCAAAGAAGTATAACTTCTCGCGCGCGTACATAAGTACACACACCCTTTTTTAAAACCATTACTAATATGAGCAAATGGATTACGTGACCTGATAACACGTGACGAAGCCTCTATTTAAACAGGGATTAATTTAAAAAAAACCTTTTTAAATTATAATGACTAGCCCTGCGCGGATTAAGCTATTATCTTCTTTGACATCTTCGTATTTTTAATCAATTAATATATTTGACCAACTTTTACACGCCCCGACCAACTTGGAAACTACAAAAAAACTGGGGGTTTCACTTAGACTCTCGTACAACAGAAATTTCCCCCTTCTAGAATTTTCCAAAAAACTACTCTTTGGGCCCCGACTTAAACGCGAGTGAACCGGGGGAAAAACTCAAATACTATAATATTTATTTAAAGGGGGTGTTTTAAATATCTAAAAAACCACATTTATATACAAATCACCAGCTTCGGCTCCCACGGGGTCTAACGCGCTACCCCCCGAGTAACTAGACTGCCGAGACGGGAGATCGGGGGTTCGAATGGGGGTTTTCAGGTACGACGGGGGTTTACCGAAATCTTTTTTTAACATCCCCCCCACTCAAATGGGGTACATTTCTTTTGAATATAATCTTCAAAATCCCTAAAACTTTTAGCGTCTTAGTTTTAAACCCCTTAAAGCCCAAACAGGTAGTGGGGGGAGCCCGGGGGATGGTTAAAAACACTTTTTATTCTCAATTGTTTTAATTTTTATGGAAAAGTTAAAAATCATTTTTTCTTAACTGTTTTAAAAAAAATTGGAAGTGTTAAAGGGTTTCTTATTCACTATCTTTTTAAAAAACTACAAATTAAAAGGGAAATGATTATTTTAATAATACGTCTTATATAAAAAATTTTTGATCCTCACACACCTATTAAAAACGTGAAAACGCGCACTCTTAGTGTTGACAACTCAAAAAACCCTTTTGCTCGACTGTTTTTTGTCACACCTCTCTGGTTTTAAACCCTTTAAATCGGCCCGTTGGAAAAGTCCCCCACCCCTTCGCTATGAGGGGGGGCCCCCAAACCTGGTGTTGTTCGGGGGTGGCTCGACATGGCCCCCAATCGCTACCCTACCCCCCCTAAATTTTGGGGACGCCCATCCCCAAAAAAAAATTTTCCCCGGGGTTGATAAACCCCTCGGGGCACGCGAGTCTCGTTTTGGGTTTGCGCCTTTTGGACTCTCCCCCCCGCTCGCCCGCTCGTGTTTGTTGAAGCGGCCCCCCCAGCCGGGGGGGGACCAAATTTTTCCTGGGGGTGCTCTTGTTGGAGAGGGGGGGTGTTTTGACCCTCACTGACTTTTGGTTTTTACAGTTCCTTTTTTCCCCCTCCCTTTTTTGGGGTTTTCCAACAACCTTAAGCTTCTTTTTTTCTCGGGCCCTTTGGGGTCTAAAAACCTGGTACAACTTGGCCTGTTAAATGGACAACTAAACGCTTTTTGGCCCCTTTTTTTACACATACGTGACATCGGAAACTCTTTTTTTTATCAAAGTAAGGCCCTTTCCCCTGGGCGGGTAGTTTCGGGGAGGCATCCAAAGTTTAACGGGACTGGGTAAGTAGCCCCACTCGCTGCCCTTCCTCATAAGGGAAAACCCAAAAAATCGTCGATCATAAAGCGTTTTTGAAAGTGTTTGGGGAGTTTCCCCTTTTTCAAAAACTTTTTTTGTACGCCAACTCGAAACGGCTTCGCAAAGGCTTGCACAAAAAAGGGGTTTTTTTCAAAAACACCTTTTCCGGGTGACCGAATGCAACATAAAAGGGGAGGGCGTACATCTCCCCCCGAACATGAGATAAAAAGGTGTGTAGCCTGGTTTAAATCATGCTGACTAGACCCATAGGCTAACATGATTGGGGGGGGAAGTTTGTCCCCTCATTGTGGGCTCTCGTTTTAACCCACTGGCTCAACATAGCAAAAAGATTTGGGTTTTTAAAACCTTTTGACAAACCCAAACTGTTTGGGGGGTGGGATGGTGTAGCCCTTTTTTTTTCCTGATTCCAGAAACAAGCACATTTCTTAAATCTTACTTCGAATTGACGCCCTTGGTCACTGTGGAAATTTTATCAGGGGCTCCAAACCGAAAACCACAAATTCCTAAATTTTAATTATCCTTGACATGTCACAGTTTCCGGTTAGGCATGGCTATGCTTCCCCCCCATTTCGTGAAATGATCCGCTACAACCAAAGTTTTTAAATTTTTTTGGGGGTGGTCCCCAGGAAGGGCCCAAGATGTCTACGGAGATTCGTTTAATGGGCCCCCCGGGTCACGATTAAATGAGTGGTGTTTCTCGCAGCCATATTTGGGGATTTCCTACGTGAAACAATCATGGCGGGTTTTTGCACCAACCTTCCCATCTTCCAATCCCCCAGGCCAATAGAACCGCCCCAAAAAACTTTCTCTAACTTTTTCCCTTAAATCCCAGATGACCCCTGTTTGGTGAACGGGGGGAGGGCCTCCATGACTTCAATTTTTGGGCCCTCGTGGAAAAGTAGCTGAAGTCTGTTGTTCCTAATACCCCCTCCCCCGGGTCGATACACCAAGCCGTCCCGGGGGTGCCCAAAACTATCCCATTTTTTCCCATACCCCTTAAAAACCCCTTTACACTTTCTTGCACGATTGATTTCCCCCGGGGTGGCTTTTCCCCCCCCCCCTTTTACACCACTGCACTGCTTTTTTAAAACTGGGGGGTCTTCTTCTGTTTCTTTTTGTATTTTCTTCTAGCGACCTTTCCGAAGCTTTTGGATCGCAAAAAAAATTACATCCAGTACTTTACTTAAACTTCTCTTAAAAATTGTTAGGTGCTTCAAATGCATCTTCCTTCGAAAACCCCTCTTTTTCCACATTTTTGGACATGGCCCCCGGGGGGGGCCATCATTTTTCCCCCAGGGGACTTGCCTTTTTCGGTTTTAAAACTGTGAACTCCAGCTCAGCAATTTTGTTCCACCAGCGTGCAACCTCCCCTTCGGGCTCTTTGAAAGATTGAAGCCACGAAGGAGCTAGGGCCCTGTTCTGAAAATAAATGGTTTGGGCCGTAAAAATAGGGGCCGAAAATGTCGGGGGCAACAACTAGAGCCAACATTTCCTTTTTTTGTCACACAATAATTTTCCTCTGCCTTTGTAAATGTGCGACCATAAAGGCTACAAACCTTCTTTTTCCCCCTCACTTTTAATGCTCAATACAGCACCTAAACCTATTTTTGCTTGAAACGTATCCAAAAATAAATTTTAATTTTCCCAGGTGAAGGGAAAAAGCCAGAAACGGGACTGAAGTAAGGCGTTTTTTTAAACTCTTTGAAAGCTGTTTCACAGGTTTGACCCCCAGGAAAACCCCTTTCCCCCTTTTTTTGTGTAAGCGTGTAAAGGGGTTTCAGCCATTTTTGAAAAACCCTTTTAATAAAACCTGCGGAAAATATGAAGCATTTTTCCTAGAAATGCCCGAAGTTCCCTATGTCTTTTGGTGCCGGCCACTCCTAAAAAGCACGCACCTTCTGTGGGTCTTTTAAATTTCCCCCGTCCTAGAGGGTATGCCCCAAGAAATTGACTTGGGCTGCATGAGCGGACACTTAAAAAGGGGTTTTAGTTATACCCCTGCTTCTCGCAAACGTAAGAAAAACATTTTGAAGTCTAAGTAAATTTTCCCATTGAATTTTTTTCCCATAAACTATTACGTCATCTGATAAACCATGTGGCCCTTCCACTGAAACCCAGCAAAATTAAGTCCATTAGACTTGGGAAAAAGTGCTAGGCCCATTGCACAAAAAATTGGGGTTGGGACTTTGAATTCAAAATACCCCCCCCTTTCCCCCCTTTGAAAAGGGGGGGTTTTTGGGGCCGATCCTCGGGGCCACTTCACATTGCCAGTATCCTAATCCATATCCAGGGTACGAACGTGTTGCACCCCCCAGGGGATTTCCGGGGAGATCGTCGATCCGGGAAGGGGGTAACACCCCTTTTTTGTTACAGCGTTTAGCTTCCTGTAGCCCCCACGCAAAATCTTGTTTTTCCCAAATCCTTTTTTTGCACAAGGGACAATGGGAGAACTCCATGGAGATGTACGGTTGTATAATATCATCCGAGATCATGTCCTCCACTAACCCCCCCTCGCTTCTTTCCCCCCCGATTAAATTGGGGGACGCCTTTGGGGGCTGCCTGATAGGGAAAAGCACTACCCCCTTTTAATGTTAAGATTTAAAAAACGATTAGGTTTTTTCCCCAAAGGGCATTTGAATTTCCCCTTTGGGGCAGATATCACAAAAATCCCTTTTTGCAAGCTGCAAAAATCTTTTGGGGCTCTTCCGGGGCCAATTTGCATTTTGCAAGTCAAAAAAATTTCTACCCTTCGAACCCTCGGTTTTTTTTCCCAATTGGGTTTCAAAATGGCACTCTTGAGGGACTTCAAAGAAAATTGCCTATCTCGTACCTTCCCGCAAAGGGGGCTGGCGAGGGGCCTGGGTTAATAAGTCAATTGGGGAAAAATTTCCCTTTTTTTGTAAACTTCCAATACATGGGGAGCCAAAAACTCCCTGCTTTTTCTCTAAGGTTGGGCCGAAGGCTCTAACAATCCAGTCCCCTTTAAAAATGAGCTTGTTAACCAATCCCCCAGTGAACACCTCACTATATGATGGTACTACATTTTTTTGTCCACAGCTACGTTCCACACGCTAGTTCCATTCACATTATTATTTTTTTGGACCTCTTAAACAACCCCCAAAACCCCTGAGTCACCTAGCCTTTTTCTCTGACTAGAGATAAAACATCCCCCCAATTTTTTATGGAAAATCACTCCAAGAATCACGTTGGGGAATATTCACACGACTATTTAATTTTGTGTACACTTGAGTAACACCAATCTTTACAGTTCCCTTTTAACCTCTCCCCCCCGTATTTATTGGGTCTCCCCCTCGCAAATTTACGATACAAGCTAATGTGGGTGCTAAAACCCACATATTAGAAAACCCCCCCCTTTTAACCCCCCCACACCTCTGCGTATTAAAAGGGCACGGCCCCGGGGCCCGGGCAAAATTTAAAAAACGAACCGCAAACCTTCTAATGTCCCTTACGTATAAATGGGCCCCATCTGACTCTAAAACTCCAAAACCCCCCAAAATTAAACCAAAGGGGACTTGTCGATACCTCGTGGGGCCGCGCTGACATGTTTTGGGCCCGGGAAACAACCCGGCGCCCCTCACTCACGTGTGAACTTACCTCACAACTACCAAACCCCGGGGAATGCTTTTCAGCCAGCGCGCGTTCCGTGATCGTGGGGGGGGTCCCCCTCGGGTGGGGGGCGTTTAACCCCGGGGGCTTGTGAAGCCTCCCCATTCGGTGCGATTTCGCGGGTTTTCCCTGTGGACCCCTTGGCCGCCCCGTGTTTTTAAAAGGGGCCCTGTGAAGTCTCCTTGGGCCCCGTGCGTTTCGGGGGTCCCATGTGAAGTCCCGGCCAGCATGAACTCGTTCACAAATGGCCGCTGGCCATTTCCCTGAGGGCACGTGCCCCTCGGGGGCCGTTTTTCCCCCACAACCCGCATCTCAATTTTTCGACCAGTGATGATTGTAAGGGCGTTTTGGGCACCCCGCCCCGTGATGCAGAAAGTGGGTTGATAAAATTTCTGCAAACGCGTCGTCAGGCCTGAAGGTCTTTTGTTGTTTTTTGAAGCAGCTTTCCCATAACTTTTTAAAATAAGACCCGCCCCTATGCCCGGAGATTTTGGGGGGCTCTCATTTTCCAAATTGTTTGGGTTGGGGAGGTCCTCAAACGTTTCCCCTTCGAGGGGAGATTCTGTTTCTACACAACAGGGGGTAGCTTCTTTAAGCGTTTTTGGTCGACCTGTCCCCACAAAATAAACGCAATTGCGCGTCATTTAAAAAGCTTCTAAAATTGGGCCCCCTTTGGGGGGAACATCCCCTCACACCACATCTAAATTTGGGAAAGCTTTAGCTGAAAGTCGACGAAAATCCCCCGACGACGGGAGTGGTTCCCGGGTGCATGACCGGTTACAAAACATTTTAAAAAAAATTGTCCCCTTTGCCCCGGGGCCAGAGTTTGTTTTAACCCATTTTTAACTTTATAATATTGTTTTTGTCTTCTTGGTCCAAAACAAGAAAATTTTGTAACGTTTTAACCACCAAACTCCCGCAAGATACCACATTTCGTTGTGTCTCCGAAAAATTTTTCCTGTGGCCACAACCAAAATGGGCGATCCACCTGAACGTCACTTGACCGTCGAATGTTCGAGGCATTAATAAAACGCAGCCATTGTAGTTTAATAAGTATAATATAAAAAATATTAGCCCCCCTGCCACCACTGTTACGGTTTTTATTCACACTCTTATTAAAACAAACATTAAAAGGGGAAAGTTTAGTTTTAATACGTCATTAAAACACATGTCTTTAGTCCGTCCACACGCTAAAACAACTGAAAAGCGCACTCTTATGTTACACCAAAAAACCCTTTCTCAAATTGTTTTTGCAAAAACCTCCGGTTTTTCCCCCACACTCGGCCCTGGAATGCCCCCCCCCTTGCTATGAGGGGGGCCCAACTGGTGTTTGTTCGGGGGTGGCTCGAGCATGGCTCACCGCTACAGAAGTTTTGGAGCTTAGGAAAGAATATTGTTGTTTTAAATAATTATAAATTCATGAAGAAATTTGAGTAAATTTTTTTTTTTTTTTTTGCAGAGTTGACAACTTACCCCACTTGGGGGAGGGTTGTCTCAAGCAGGGGGTTGGTTTCCCACTCTTTTAAATGTAAAAAAATTGCATTTTACAAACCCGCTAAAAAACTACACCTTTATAATACCGCACTGACTACAAATCCCTTTTAAACCCTAAAATAAAAAAAAAGGTTTATTTAAAAGTATGTTTTAAAATTATGCAGTACCACGGGGGGAAAAACATATTTTATTACAAAAACTGTTTTATGCCCCAAAAATCAAAAATTTTAGATCATATTAAAAATTAAATCCCTACAAAACAAGATAAAAGAAAATTCTCCACCAAAACTAAATAACTCACTAGGCTTATACATAATATATAATGTTATATACGTAATTTTCTAATATAAACCACAAAATAAATCTACTGTACCTTAAAATTTTGCACACTCAAAGAATAAAATTTAAAAGAAGCTTCAACACAAAAAAATTAAATAAATGTTATTTTTAACAACTGTTACTTAAAATTGTTTTGGTTTAGGGCCTTTCACAAATATTGTTTCAGATTTTCAAATAATCATCACTTACATCTGACATGCAAAAAAAAAGTTATGGGGAATGTAACTTAAACACGATTTCCCCCGGTGCACTTTTAATGAGAATATCCCTTGCATTCAATACACTGGATGGACCCACTTTCTTTCGGCTTGCTGTTAGGAAAAGGGGTTTCCCCGCAAACAAAACAGAAGCACTCTTTTTCGTCTTCATGTCACAGCATCCTTTTTACTGTCCTTTCTTTTTTTTCTTTTAAACTTATTGCTTGTTTGTTCTTAAATAATTGCCATTTGGATAACGTTGCTTTCTTTTTTTTTTCTCTTCCCGGTTTTTTGTTGGTCTTTTAAGATTTTTTTTCACGGGGGTATTTTAAGATTGCGTATGTCCTTTTAAAAGGGGATTGTTAGGGTAGTTTTCCGTGCACCTGCCTTTGGAAACGGACGAATTGTGTCGGGGGGAATTTTAAGCCGGATTCATAGGCCTGCCACTGCTAAGGAGCGGGAAACTTTTGGGACTTTTGGGGGGTTGGCGTCTCTCTGGAAAAAAACTTTACTGTTGTGGCATTCTGATGGAACTGGACCCGAGATACTGCCCTCAATATTTTGGCTCGCGAGGCCTATCGGTGACAAAACTTGGGGCAAAAAAGGATTCGAAAAAAAATTTTCCCATTTAATGGAAAATCCTGGGGGTTGAAACCTTTACAAATTTATTTGGCGTCATTTCAAGTGGGTAGGGCCCGGGGTACCATGTGGGAATACATAAAATTTCCCAAAACTTTCCCGAATTATTAACATCCAACTGTCACAAGTGAATTCAAAAATTTTTTTCAGTGGGCCAAAAACAGAGCGGGTTTAAAGCTGCAATTTATGACTACAATGATGTGGGAAAAGAAAGCATCACAATCCCCTTTCTTTGGCCTAATCTAGACCAGTGATTGTCTAACACTAACAACACTGGTTTCGCACATGTCTTTTTGTGTGGTTAGGGGAAAGCTTAAGAAATTCCAAAAAGGGATTTCTTGCATCCATCCGAGGATTTGCTGCCCCCCGCGAACCAACGGGGCCATTTAAAAACAAAATGGTATCTATAGTTAACCCATGGAAATAAAAAAAAAGGTGGATATGATTAAAATTGGGGACACAGCACACCCATCGTCACAAGAGAACCCTCTCAGTTTACACGAACTGCCAATTCCCTATATCCCGCCGACCCCTTTGTCAGAGTTGGACTGTAGTCACGCCATCTCACCCAAATTTTCCATATTTCATGGGCCTGGAATTTATGCGCGTCATTCCCTCTGTCAAGTTTTGAAAAAGAATCCACATTCGTTTTTTTAAAACTAAAGCTCAGCCAAACGGGTTGCCTCTTTTTTCTAAGGGACAATGTTTGGGTTTCGCTTAAAAAAACTAGAAAACCAAATGCCCCCACAATTTTTTTCAGTCCATATTGTGGCTTTTTAATTTCATTAGCTACAGCAACTTCATAAGCAAGATTCTTACTTCTTAGAAATAGCCCGAAGCAAATGTCTGAAGCCTGAATTACATAGGCTACAAGCTCCTTTTCCTGCAATTCACTGAACACCTGACGATTTTTTTGATAACCAACAGGAATTGATTGGACAGTCCATTGGTCGTCATTTAATTCACTTGGGGATATCTTTTTGCAGTATCGAGCAAGGGTTCGATAGTTAATGTGAAATCGTTTGCAGCTTGTCTGATAGATTTGTGGTCTCGAAAAACACATCTCACTGCCTTAATATAACTCAGGAGGGAATTTTCACCATGCTAAGTTTTTTTCTTGAAAGCCCGAACCATTTTCCATGTGCCAGAATCTGTAAGGATAAAACACAAACTTAGAAAGGGTTGGTTGTCCCATGGACAATCACCCCCGCCTACTTGAGACAACTTGCCCCATCCCGCCATTTTTGTGTAAAATAATTCGTGGAGACTAAACACAACATCTTGACTTAAAAATCAACACCGCAATCTTTGCATAAATATGTGCGTTCAAACCGGGGTTAAATGTCGCAAGTACTAGTATGCCCCATGGAACCCCGCCTTCCGCCAACGGGTCAAAACACCCACATCCTGTTTGAGTACCGTTATAATTGACCTACTTTCCTCTGATTGGCTGCTATAAATAGCCTCCTTCCCCCACCAATTTTGACCTGCTTTCCACATCTTTACCGTTATTCCCCCCACCCCAACCCCTGACCAACTATTCCCCTACCCCCTACAACCCCCTCGACTGAAAACCCCGGACATGTTGTTGTTACTTGATTTGGTATTGGAGTTTTTATAGAACCTAGCGCTATGGCTGTCTTGTTGTGTTGAATGAACAAGGCTTTGTCCACACACACCTCTCCCAGCCCTCCCCTACCAACCCCGGACATGTTGGTTCTTGATGATTGATTTGGTGTTGGAGTTTTTATTAGAATCTCGCGCTATGGCTGTCTTATGTTGAATGAACATTGGTTCCTCTGTCACAAGGCCCAGCCTTTCACTTCCCCCCAACACTGGCGCCAGTATGTCGGCCCGACAAGACAAGAATAGATATTGAGGTCATTGCCTCGGCATCTGGTTTTCCCTGGTGCCAATATGTCGGCCCGACAAGACGAAGAATTAGATATCGAGGTCATTGCCCGCGGCAACAGGGTTTTTCCCTGGCGCCAGTATGTCGGGCAGACAAGAACAAGAATAGATATTGAGGTCATTGCCCCGGCAGCGGGGGTTTTCCCTGGCGTCAGCTTGACGGCTCACGAACAAGAATAGATCTTGACCTCGACAACCTTGGGGTTTTTCCCAATGACGTTAATCATTGCGTGTTATGTCGCAACCCTGGCGCCAGTATGTCGGCACAACAAGACGAGTTGAGACAAGCTTAAATATCGAGGTCATCGACACGGGCGCCAGATTGGCGGGCAGACAAGACAAGTCGAGACAAGAATATATCGTGTGACGTCAAACGAGGGAGGGGTGGCTATAAAAAGTGGTGCCCACTTGGTTGTCTATTTATAAACGTTTGTAGAGCGGTCCAATATGGACAAGTTACAGCAGCTGGTAAATATCGTCAACGCGGTGCAGACCGTCAAATTGTGTGATCTATCGTAGATCAAAAGTACTCGGTGGATAAACTAAAAGCCGTCAATACAAAGTTCGGGAGACGCCTAATAGCCTACCTAGACGGCGAGTTTTGTGTATTTCTACCCTGCCGGTTTGGTAATCTTACAGATGAAGACTTGTGTGAGTTAAATAAAGAAAAACTGGTATTACCTGCGCCGAAGTAAAACCCGGTTCACCTACCATTGTGAACTTTGAACGCGTTTAAGAGACACGGCAGATAACAACAACAACGGCAGCGGAGCATAGGGGACTCTACAGGACGTTTAGCTCTCAGGTACGCTCACCATGCTTCGATCCGGCTATATTAATTTAATGTTTGTGGGCCATACGATGGAGGGGCGTGCCTATATGACGGGAGAGAATGTTCACAGTGTCGCGGTGTGTGATAGACAGGTAATTTACAAAGTAGAGGAGCGAGGCTACATAGAGTTTTGTGACTCTACCTGTCACACGATACGAGCGACGGAAGTACTACCCTACGAGAGAATCGTGGAAACGTATATGTGTGATGTAACGTGCGCCGTTTACAATTTCCACAAGGGGGACGTGGTAGCTGTGTTACCCCGACCTCCACCGCCACCCTTCCGAGCTCCACACCATCCGTCACCGTACTTCACGCCGCCGCCGCCGCCGCCGCCCTCAGAGAGACAGCCGTACACACCCCCAGAGTCACAGGCGTTCCCAGCCCCAGAGTACCCACCACCTGAGTCGTCTACCCACCACACGTCACAGGCGTACCCGTCGTCAGAGTCGTCTGTCTACCAGTCAGTAGAGTTACCTGCGGGCCCACCGTCCGAAGCGTCTACCTACCAGGCGTCAGATTCACTGGCGTATCCACAGTCAGAGTCGCCTGTTTACCAGCCAACAGAGTCAGCGGTAACGTTTTCCTTCCAAAGTCAATCTATTATTTGGATTGTAAGCGCTTTAAAACTAAAGCACGCTCTATGATATATCTCGGAGGACAAAGTGTGATGTTTAAAAGTGAATTAATAAACTAGACGTACTCTGCTGCTGTCATAGGAGCTAGTGGTGAAATTTTGAAAAAAAAACCCGTTAAGAGCGAGTGTTTATTTCTTTTGCTGCATCTCCAATTGACATTATGCCGTTTAAAATGCTGCGTTTGTGATGGATCCTACGCAAAGCTATCCAATCTTATTCGGCACAAAATTCAATGTCATCAAACTGCTGCTCACCAGGATACCTGTTGGGACGAGGAGGTATTATGCAGGGCGTTAGACATGATCGAGAAAGAGGAATACAATCGTGTCAAGTGCTTAAACGAACTTGAGAAAAACAAAAGTTATAACGTTGTGCTATCGGAAGAGCCCGAACCTAATGTTATTGTGCTTGAGTTTGTTGGAAGAGTAAGATTGCCAGGTAAAAACAGTGGAGACATTGTCAATATACACTCTACCGTCTCTCAACGTGTCTTGAACTATTTTGGAGGTGGCTCCTACTCATTTTCTAGATGGTAGATGTCTTTTATATGTATTCGTCAAAACACCTAAATAATATTGCGGCTTGTTGTGAATGTTTTAAATTAACCAATTGTTGATTGTCAACAAAAAAAACTAACAATAAAATTCACTCCTACTCATTTTCTATCTGGTAGATGTCTCTTATATGTATTGGTCAAAAGACCTAAATAATATTGCTGCTTGTTGTGAATGTTTTAAATTAATCAATTGTTGATTGTCAATAAAAAGACTAACAATAAAATTGACTCCTACTCATTTTCTGGCTGGTAGATGTATTTTATATGTATTGGTCAAAAGACATAAATAATATTGCTGCTTGTTGTGAATGTTTTAAATTAATCAATTGTTGATTGTCAATAAAAAGACTAACAATAAAATTGACTCCTACTCATTTTCTGGCTGGTAGATGTATTTTATATGTATTGGTCAAAAGACCTAAATAATATTGCTGCTTGTTGTTGTTGTTGTTTTAAATTAATCAATTGCTGATTGTCAATAAAAAAACTAGCACTAAAATGTCGTTATTATTTTTTAAATCCTCGGCCGGACAATCAAAGACCTGAAGGAGACGCCAACATTGTTGTGACTTAGTTTGCTATCCAAAGATAAATTAAAAGGGTTGAATTGCTTATCTAATCCATAATATATATTTACGAGTTTATCTTACCCCCTTAATGTGAAAAAACCAGTACACGTACTAAGATACATATGTAAGCCAAAGTTTCCAGGGTTCGATTCCGTGTGCAGGTGTAATTTTTTTCACAATATGATATGTATTAAATGATGAAGGAGAAACGCTACACATAAAGGAGGCAGCAGCTTTCTCATCACGGCGTTAGGAAGACTGCCCGCTGCGCCAAGTGTCCAGAAAGAATGTATAACTCTCTCTCTCTCTGTGAAGGAAGACATGTATTGGTCTGTTAATCTATGTCGCGTGGTCAATGGTCAAGACGTCTAACGAATCACTTGGCCGCGAGGCGTTAGCATGTCTGTCTGTCCCCCCAGAGTCAAGTGTCCAGGCTTCGATTCCCTGTATGACTGAAAATGATGGTTTAAGGGGGAGGGGAATGGGAACTAGTACACCAATTGAAGCAAAGAGACGGTCTTACACATGCCAGGGGTTCAAAACCCTATATTAGCCACATGTCATGATGTTTTTTCTGGGAGAGCGGATTCCCGTAAGGTGCTTCCCTGTCTCACTCTCCGTGGCTTCGTTGAAACAGCAATAATAAATTAACGTTCGCAAAAATATTTACTTTTACAAAAAAATCACAAGTAATACAATTATGAAAATCTTGAAATTATTTAAATTAATATGTTGATGAAACTATATACGCTGATATAATATATAACATTTACACTAAACAAATTAGTTACTTAAACAGCAACCAAATATTAGGATAGGAGGGAGGTGTGGGGGTATAGACGTTAAAACACAAACATAACAATTTTTACAATATTTATTGGTCATGAAAAAAGTATATACACAGTGTAAAGTATACCGTGAATATTTACAATATATAATTATTAGTATAAACATAACTGGTTTTGTTTACAATATTTATTTACACACAGTGAAAAGTATACTGTGAATATTTACAATATGGTGGGGAATAGTGGCCTCGGTACTAAATAAAGATGATTTCAATTTAAAATAAAATAAATATATATACAGTTTATTATATATATTTGAATAGTTTTACAATAAAAAATTTATACAATCAGTTTATTATACTTGACTAGAAAGAAAATAAATATATATATATACAAACAACTTATTAGATTTAAAATAAAAAAATATATATACAAACAATTTATTATAATTAAAATATATATACAAACATATAATTGACTAGAAAAAAATCAGGTAAGCGGAGGACTGTACTGGCAAATAAAAAAATATAAAAAAGTATCCCGGGTGCATAAAAAAAATATAAAAAAATATGCTTGTTTTCATGCAGAAAAAAATGTGAAAAAAAATCTCAAATCTTTGAAAAATGGTATTTCAGTAGCACTGACTAGAGAGAAAGAAAATAAGCGATTATTTAGCCCGTCTAAATGTGCTCCTTTTAGTCGTGTCGAGTGTGTTTACAAGGACTCTGATACCCAAACGGCAACGTATTAAAATCATCTGTTATCCGGCGTTTGGTGTACACGGGCCGGTAGACTTTAGTCTGCGGAACGGTACATACAGTCGCAAGACATTTTCTTACAATTTTGTGCGGTATCTGTATGTATCTTTCCGCAGCTTGTTCGGTGACCATCGCTTTCAAAACTTCAAAATTAACATCGTTCCGGTTGCCATAGTTTATGGTGATCCCACGAACCTTGCACACCGTTTTTGTTTTGGCAGGATCGCCGCCAACGCAAACTCGGTAAGCGTAATTTTTGGGACCGCCAGATACAAAGGCGCTAATGTAGCTTCCCGGACCGTAATCCTGAAGTTCATCAGTGAGGTCACCTAAAAAGTCTCCGGTCGGCGGACTCCGATCGCCGGGGCGTTCGGTGAATAGAACGCTATCTGTATCATGATACAAAACGTGGTCCCCCAATTGTTCAAGGATGCTGTATAAGTGCAACCTAGCCATAGCAGTCATGTAGCACGCCACCGCCACACTCGTGTTAGGGTTAGGGCGCAACGCGTCACGCGCATCCTTGTAATTGAGGAACATAACCTCATCATTTACATCAATCACGCTGTCCACGGTGATGTACGGATCCGTCAGGTACTTGTGGACGCCCTGATAGTCGTTGACAACGGCTACGTGTGGTAAATCGGGTCTTTGCCCAAATTATCCCCATAGTGAATTTAAAAATGTTTAGCCAGAGTGCGGAGACCAGGGTTTTACAAACAGAGCCGAAATCTAGTTTTACCCCTTCCCTTTCCTCATAATTTTGAATATATGCTAACTTTTCCTCCTGTGAGGTACACCACTCTGGCCATCCGCTGGCTTCTTGTTTAATTTTCAAAAAAGTATCAATGTACCCGTGAAACAGGCCGCCAGAACGCGTCTGACGGTCATATACAGATACATTGTACTCCCACACTTCGTGCACTGCTTCAACGGTGTAGCCTTTCTCAACGGCTTTCCGGATCTCGTCAATCACCCAGACGCCTGTCAACCAGCGATCTTTTTTGTCGTTGTGCTGACACGCGCCTTGGTTTTTCTCCTCCCCGCATTTCCTGCACAAGATGAACATTAGCTTGTCGTGCATCCGTGTAGGCAATACGGGCAGGAATAAATCTCGTGGAGGCGTCACTGAAACTTTGGCTGTGCCTTCTACTTGATCTATAGACGGGCAATTTGGTTCCAAGTGAATTTTGGGGTGGCCGACTGGGTATTTTTTGTACTTGCAAACGTATGGATACAATGAACACACATCCAAGTACTTGATTTTCTCCCCACAAGAAAGGTCTGTTTCGTGGAAGAGCTTGATACAATTTGTACGCCCGCCAAAGAATGCATATCTGGGACTGAGAGGTTTCTTGGTATACACCTCGTGCCGGAGTACAAATTGCTGCAAGTCCTTGTCTGTTTGTTTCATCGCATTAAACATGCACTCCCACATCTCTACGACCGTGTAGCCGTCATTCTTAAACTTTTCCAAACAAGCCATGGTCGCTTCATAACGCGTCTCCATGGTCTCGTGGGGACTATTTTTGACAGGGGTGGTCCTGTCAGGGTAACAAAGAGGGCACCCGTGCCAATAACAGCCCCAGAACTGGAAGACGGTGGTGGTATCTCCAGCTTTAACAACACCGTCTACACGTCGCCCTAACACATATTCCTCACGGCCGTTACCCGCATGAAGAATAGAGACACCGCGTTGATGGGCCTCCCAGCAGAGCCATTGTACAGCGACGTGCGACTGTTGGTCTGCGCACCGATAGCCACCGTTAGGGATAATACCGATAGTATTCTCCTTAAGATGACTTCGGCGGTAAACCAACATGGCCGCTCCAGCTATCGTACACGCCTCTCTGAAAGGATCCACCTTTGCTTTCTCCATGAGCATGTCTCTAAACTTCAGGCAGGCCTTCCGTAAGATCTCTACATCTTTCACACAATACAGTTCCAACTCGCGTTTAAAATCAAAGACATAATTTTCTTTGACCAACGCGTCATACCACTTCTCAAAGTTTTCCTTTCCCTCAACTGACATCTCGCCGATGCCGTAGTCTTCCTTTGGCCGCAAGGGACCCCTATACCCCGCGTTTTCTTTTTTATTGAAAAAATGGGGGAAATGTCCCTTGGCCAAAGACTCGTCCAAGCCGAAAATTTTGGGCAATTTGGACAGCGACATCGGGAGAAAGTTCAGTGAGTCAATAAAGTGGAGCGGGCCGTAACGCATGGACATGATTTTCCCACCGTTCATTATTAGTTGTGGAGTCCATTTTTTTACTTCCATCATGTATCTTAAAATAAAATTACCATCATAGGATTTATCGTTATGGCCTAGAAGGGTGATATCCTTAAATTTTGAAGCTTTAATTTGTTCTATAAATTTAAAAAATTGGGCCATAGTGGTATCACCCTTGAATATGCGAGTCCTATCGCCCCCACAGTCGGTGCAATGATAGTCATTTGCATCTATATGAACACAAGCCTTACAACACGTTTGCACGACACAGAGGTTAGGTTCGTGCAATTACGTGCCTGCCGCACCTTGAAGAAGCGTTTCTTGTCTGCATTCAAAATCATAGAACACAAACATGAAATTGCTCTTTTCCAGTGACGGATTTGACGGGGCCTGCTTCATATAGCAGAAATGACCAAAAGGACGATATGAATCGCATACTCTACAAAAAGTCTCATAACACCTATGTGAATAATTTGATCTTTCCAAACTGAAAAATTGCCCGCATACCTCGCAAACCTTTTTGACATCACAGACCGATCTGTGACCTCTGCAAAAACCGGACGTTTATGGTTATCAAAACACGTCTGATTTGTGAACCATCGCCCGCAGTCTTTACTGACCACAGACAGGCCTCCGCTACAAACCGCTTTAGCGTAGCACTTTTTGCACGCGGATTCGCACTTGTGCGCATTCTTATTACTGAATGACACACGGCTATTCGCGGCAAAAGTACGAGCATTAAATGCGGCTGTCAAGGATGTTATGACATCAAAATGGTTTTGCTTTCGTCATGAAAATACAAATCAAGGTGCCCCTTAAAGGAATGTTCGGAGGGAGTAGGCCCCTCATATAGGACCTGTCTCCCCCGACGCTCCCTGAACACTGTGATTTTGTATTCGGAGAGCTATGTTTGAAATTGTTTCAGCTCGGTAGCCCACCACCTTTCAAAAGATTCACATGGGCATCACGACATAGTTCCTCTGCTTTGAGTTTTTGAATGAAACGACCCATTTTGATCTGTTTAACGGTGTTCACGTCCATACATCCTGGTTCTCTTTTATTATCACATATAGCTTTGGCGACAACCAATGCACGGGCTAGGCAAAGTGTGTCGTCATTTTGAATCGTAATGATCCCTTGGTTTTTACGACTATATGTGCTAGCGGGAGCGAGTTTATCACATTTATGATTACCCCGCCCGCGAGGCTCCTTAAAGTGGCAGAGTTTAACGTACAGGGTGCTGTACTCAAAAACAAAGTATTACTTTGCAACACGCGACTTACGTTATCAAGCACTGCTCGGGCGTCTAACTGCTCTGCTCGCCTAAATGAGACGTACACAGGGTCAACGTAGAGTCAGTGCTGTTCAAAAGTAAGCCTACTGGTCATCGGCGCTAACGCCATGGTCCTGCAGCCGATGGAGAAAATTAGTAATTTGTTCTTCAAGCCAGCTTAATGCGTCACGACCGCTTGCTGGAGCACCAAGCTGTACGGTAATTTCTCTACCAGTATAAAAGAAACGCCTCAATTGTTTAATCCTCTCTTCAACGATACGAAGAGGGACGCCATTTTGCAATGCCCCACCTCTCTGACTTACCGGGCCACTAAATCCCTGTTGAGGGTCGAAGATGTACCAGCATGTAGCCGGCTCCACGATCCCCGTCTCCCGCACTGCTGCTGGGACTCGCGCACCGTCTCCCTGTCTCGCAGTCAGCACTCCTGCAGTGTGGTGACGGGACTAGTAGCCGGCGGCGGTGGGAAGACTGTCCCTCCATTTATGCTCTCCAATTCAACTATAATCACCTGTCAAAGTATGCACTGTTACAAACATGCGCGTATTTTTCATATGATATGTTACATAATTGCTTTAACTGAAACCACCATTCCGCGAAGTGAGTGAAAAAAACGCCCCAAGTTTACTATGGCAAGATTCGAACCTTAAACTCTTCCGGCCTCGACCGTCTGGCTCTACACGAAACAAACGCTGTAGCCCAACACAGCGCAGGGTAAATTTTAGTGCGCGAAAATTTATTTTGTTGACATAATAAATATCATTTACACAAAGCAAATTAGGTCACTTAAACTGTAAGCCGAAATTAGAGGAAGTGCACCCGCATTTTGCAAGGAGGGAGAATGGAAAATCAATTAGAAAAACTTCCAACATAAATTCCTATGTAATATTAAATACAACTTTAAATATCGTTTAATGTTAGAGAATATATTTTGTTGACATAATAAATACTGTAACCCTGAATTAGAGGAAGTGCCCTCGCATTTTTCAAGGAGGTAGAATGGAAAATCTATTAGAAAAAAAACCTCCACATAAATTCCTAGACCACCTGAACAATATATAATTTTCCGCGTTCTCTTGTTCACTAAACGAACTAGTACAATTAACTTGAAATGAGCAGCTGACAAGACGTTTCGAACTAGTGCCGATATAACGGTGTTTGCGTGAGCGAGAGAGAGAGCATGAGCTAACATATAGTATATTTTCAAACTAGTGGATTCTTACATATCAGCCTGTCGATGGTGTCCAAATCTGTCCAAAAAGAGGGGACGCTGGCGATAGGGGCTCAGGAGAGAGGATGCCTGGGACGGGCCTGAGTACGTCAGCGACGTCGTGCCTGGCACAGACCGTTGGGGGCGCCTCCGGCTAGGTAGATGTCGGCACGCCTGTCGCTACGCTGCCCAGAAGGCCCTCATCCAGCCCATATTGGATCCCAGTAGTCTGAAATTAAATAAATACATATTAATTACCATTTACATAAAATAAAAAAACACACGGCAAGTCTATCATAGGCAGCTAATTACCCATGGACCAGTCACCATCCGCTCTACAAATCCCCTCATCTGTAAATTGCATCAACTGGTCCAGGTTAGTGGGATCCACAGGTTGCGCGCCACGCCGAGCGTCATGGGATCCTCATCTAACAAAGAAGAAGAGAATACCCTGTACAGACTGACATGATAATCAAATTAGAAACCATTAAAATATACAAAACGAATTAAACTTACCCAAATTTATCCCGTTTTCCAGAGCGTTAAAACTCATCTCGATCTTTATGTTATCCAATTACAAATTGAAATGACCGAATGTAATGATCGGGGTTCTATTTATACCCCAGTCAAACGATCTAGACTTGTCCCAACTTGTCTTGTCTGCCCGCCAAACTGGCGCCAGGGTTGCGACATAACACGCAATGATTACGTCATTGGGAAAACACCAAGGTTGTCGAGGTCAAGATCTATTCTTGTCTCGTGAGCCGTCAAGCTGACGCCAGGGAAAACCCCCCGCTGCCCGGGGCAATGACCTCAATATCTATTCTTGTCTTGTCTGCCCGACATACTGGCGCCAGGGAAAAAACCCTGTTGCCCCGGGCAATGACCTCGATATCTAATCTTGTCTTGTCGGGCCAACATATTGGCACCAGGGAAAACCAGATGCCCGAGGCAATGACCTCAATATCTATTCTTGTCTTGTCTGCCCGACATACTGGCGCCAGGGAAAAACCCTGTTGCCCCGGGCAATGACCTCGATATCTATTCTTGTCTTGTCGGGCCGACATATTGGCACCAGGGAAAACCAGATGCCCGAGGCAATGACCTCAATATCAATTCTTGTCTTGTCTGCCCGACATACTGGCGCCACGGAAAAAAAATCAATCATCAAGAACCAACATGTCCGGGGTTGGTAGGGGAGGGCTGGGAGAGGTGTGTGCTGGACAAAGCCTTGTTCATTCAACACAACAAGACAGCCATAGCGCTAGGATCTAATAAAAACTCCAATACCAAATCAAGTAACAACCAACATGTCCGGGGTTTGCAGTCGAGGGGTTGTAGGGGAGGGGGAAAGTAGGTCAGGGGTTGGGGTGGGGGGAATAACGGTAATGATGTGGAAAGCAGGTCAAAATTGGTGGGGGGAAGGAGGCTATTTATAGCAGCCAATCAGAGGAAAGTAGGTCAATTATAACGGTACTCAAACAGGATGTGGGTGTTTTGACCCGTTGGCGGAAGCGGGGTTCCCATTGGGCATACTAGCTACTGTCGCAAGAGAAGTAAATTCTGACAAATATACAAAAAATAAAAAGTAGGATCAAAAAAGTTTACTCACCCACTGAATTTATGAAAAATTATCTGTAGCTGACGAACAACTGTCAACACTCTCTTGCCACCAACAGCAACTAACCAAGAAATATGGCAGCTAACTACACTATATAGCCGGAACACGTGTGCCGTCTAGCGGCCGAGCAATAGACTTTGTGACAACCAACCCATGTGACAACCATCCCCGGTCTCCCCTGAGACGCGGTGCTAAAATATATATATATAGATAGATAGATATCTTCAAGAAACATGTTAGTAAGAAAATATTTCTTAGGGTTTTCCCTGAAAAAAAAATCTCGCATTTGAATTTTAAATTGGTGATTTGGTGGTCTAGGGGTAAGGTGTTGGACTTCTGTGCTGGGGTCCGGGGTTCAATCCTCGGTCCCGGCACAGATTTATCTGATTACCAAACCCTTCCTTCACCTCTGACAAGACATCTTGTGAATGTGGAGAATGCCAGGCCTCCACCGTGGTTCGGATCCCACGTTAAACTGTAGGTCCTCCATTCATCTCACAATCACCCTACCATTACACATTAGCGTAAGTGTGTATAGCCCGAACGGGTAGTAAGACGCGGTGCTAATAATAATAACAATAATAATAATAATAATAATAATAATAATTATTATATTATTATTATTATTATTTTAAATTCTTCGTGTAGTTTTGTAGAGCTAATTATATTGATACGTGTAGCTTTTATATGTTACAGTTTCATTTTAACTTATAATATGAATTATACTATTACTTTTTGGAAGCGTACCGTATACATCTTAAAAGATGGAATAAAGCTCCTAATTAATTTACGTAATGAATAATTCAACAGATCTTACTGTTGATAAATTTGTATGTGTAATGCTTTATTTAAATATGAAGAGCAGCACAAATTTATAAAATCTAACTGGCACACTTTCAGAAGAACTAGCTAGGCCTCTTATATTCTGATGTAAAAGAAAAATAGCTAAAATCGCGATTCTGTACAAGAAATATGGTCTAAGTCTTTCATTTAACTATGAGAGAAGTTAGACTAATTGAACCAGTTAGGAAAGGTGTCGAACAAGTATTAAACCCCTTCTTTTCACTGTCACCCACATGGTGGACTAAGTGTATAATATTAGGTTTGGTCTCTTCTTTTACTTTGATTTTAGGTTGATTTTTAAAATACCTAAAGGGATTTTTATTTAATAAAATAAAATCCTTATATTTAGGAAGACCTTTAAATGTTCATGTTCATGCACTATAAAAAATAATATACAGTTGAATAGTTGGCTCCCCTTTTGAATAATTAGTAGCAATTTTAAAATAGTTTAAATTTGGCCAAAAATATAGTTTATTCGACTGTGAGTTAGTCAAGTAGTTTGTATTGTTATTTAAACCTAAAATTTAAAATAAAATAAAAAACAAAGCAAAAACTAATGAAAAAATATCTCATCGGGTAGAGAAATGGATATAACTGTCTGTTGTACATCCCATTATTTGCTGTTACCCTGGCATTGATTGACTAAACAAATGTACGGTTGTAAATGTTTGCAAAACAGCCTGGAATTGGTGAACTACTTTTTGAACCAATGAGCGTGGCCGTTCTACAACGAGTGTCCGTTACCATGGTGACTCTCAACGTCTTCAAACTGTCTCCAACTATAGTGGAGTTGTTTCCGTTTAGCTATCAGGGTCATCATGTTTTGCAATCATTATTATACTCGTGTGTTTAATTTTTCAGATGCGAAAAATGACATTAACTTGATTTGGTGAATAAGTATCCAGGTAATAATTTATTTCACTGTATAAAATATTATAAAATGTTAAGGGTTTCATATAAAATAAGAATAGTGGAATAACAATTAACCATTAATATGATTTTTGAGTAGTTTTTTTGGATTAATAAATTTTCCTTGATGAATAAGTATGAAAATATAATTTAAACTATTCAAGACTAAGCTGACTTTTTAAGAAAGTCTGTCTGATTAAAATGATATTTTGGTTTAAGATTTTGAATAGTAATACTACTACTACTACTACTACTACTACTACTAATAATAATAATAATAATAATAATAATAATAATAATAATAATAGACTTATAAAACCAAAACAAACCTATATATAGATAGTTAATGATATATTAATTTTTGGGAAGAAGGATGCATTTTATTAGAAGTAGGCTATGTTAAGAATGATTTTAGTAGAAATTATTCCACTTAGTGGAGTATAGAGATACATGTTTTGTTAAATATTAAAGTTATTTGTTGATTTTGCAATCCAATCACCCGCTTCGGTGGCTGCATGGTCTAAGACACTACTCGCAATAGACTAGACTACCAATGATGGGGAGATCAAGATTCGATCCCATTTGGGTATACTGAGAGTGTTTTTTTCTAAATCGTTTCCAATCTCCTCAATGTGAATGGGGGCACAATTCTAAATTCAACCTTCCTCATCACTAGCCCATTAGTGTAATCAGTACTTGATCGTATAACCAGAGTGGTTTAGTAAGAAGCTGTGATAAAAAAAAATCCATAGCTTATAATATGTAGGCTACATTAAATATTGAATTGACGTTTTAAAATATCATTTTAAAACAAGGAACTCGTGCGAAGGACCTCCAGCTACATGATCTCACGATTTATTTACCCCTCAGTACTTAAGGGCGTCACCTACATAAAGAGAAAAATCCTCACATTGTTGTAGTTGTATTGAGTATTGTATTTCTGTAGCTTCAAAACCACTAAAACAAGCCTCATTAAATTTTCTGTTGAAACATATTGTTTGAGAAAGTCTAGTATATGCTTCTAACCAATCACGTATATCTAAGAACTGCAACACTTGGCGTAGGACTTTCTTGAAAACAAGATGATTTAACCTGTACATGATCATGGCGGCTCGTGTATAGGCACTGCGGAACTGCAGCACCCCCTATTTACACTCGATAATATCGATAACATTTAATATAATGAGTCCTTTTTTCTTTAATTCTTTATTTATTTTTGTAGTACAATATATTCCTTAAGCTTAATTTCTGAAAATTCAGTAGCCATCCCCCAGTTTATGAAAATATACAAACCCTCTTTGTATGGAACTATGCGCTTCACAGTGCCAGCGACGTGGTGTGACTGTTGTGCGCATGCACATATAGGAGAGGGGGGGGGGGGGAAGGAAGGCGGGACTGCCAGGTAGAGAGAGCACTGTTTGCTCTCGCAGGTGCCGGCTCTGGCGTAATGGTGGAAGGAAGTTTTTTTACTCAGCGTGTGTTGTGCTTTAAAACCGTGTACCATATTCTTGACTGTGATAAAATGTAGAAGAGTGTAAATTAGATTATTATTCTGCTTCCGAATATTTAATTTGATTAATTTTTTTTTCTGTTCTTTAATGTAACAGAAAGACTAAATGCGCTTGCAGTACTTTCAATGGAAAAAATTTCCCCAATTGTCATCCAAAGATCAAGGAGAAAATTATGGAACTTTTTGCGCAAATTAAAACAAGAAGAATGGATTTCATTTTTAAATGAATAGATCAAGCTTCAACTGTAACAATTTAAGTTAAAGTAAGTAAAAAAAAAAGTTTTTTATTTGTTAAGATTTAATTAAGTTCCTGAATAAATTTCCTTTTTATACATGTTTTTTTCCTTTTAACACAATTTTAAAACAAAGGCTAATACTTTCTGGAGCCCGCACCCCCCAATAATTTTAGCTACTAGCTTCCCCTTAATTATGAAATAATAAAAAAATTCAATTGAAAGGTTTTCGAAACCTTTAAAGACATGCTGATAACTTTAATCTCAATTTTTGCGTGGACCATATTTTGAAATAATAAACAAATTACTTAAATAACCGCAGTTATGTTGACGTCTGCAGTAGTCATATGGCATAGTGGTATGTGTGGAACGAGATTATCAGCTACTTCTAGGCACCAACCACCAGTCATTTATATACAAGTTTTTTTTATTATTTGAATGTATCATCTAAATAGTAATATTAAATTTTATAATAAAGTATTCCAACTTCTACGCCTATTTCAACATCGATAAAAATTAATTTCTACCACAAATAAATATGAAAGGCATGCATTCTTTACAAAATAGTTCTGTACCATGAATTAATTTAACAAAGGAAGACTATAGTAACCAGGGTTATATAGTAAGCGCTGTCTCAGTTCTTTGATGCTGGCCCTGCAGCCCTTGGTACCGCTGGTTGGCGGGGGAAAACACTGCCGTGACGTCACAGCTCTGACACTAACTCGTGACCACATGCTACAACCCCATGTGTCCTCGGTATTAATTATGCCAAATCGTGATGTTTAACTGATATCGTTTGGAGTGCCTTATTTATAATTTAAATTTTGTTGTTTTTTTAACTTGGGGCTGTGTTTAATGGAGGTTAGTGAAATGGATAATGTTGCTTGCATTTCTTTCATATTTGACTATGTAAAGAACAAGAATGAGTTTGCTGTGCTGCAGAAAAGTGCACAAATAATTCCCAAAAAACACAATCCACTGTTGTTTATCACACGTTTCCCCTAAGTTGGGAAACTTTCGATGACCAAGTATAAACGATTAGACACAGTTAATTGTAAATATTCTCATGGTGTGAGCGACAATTTTTAAAACCTTTGATTATGAGTCGGTTAAAACATAAAAAATCATTGAGTAGGTATACCACAAAAAAAAAAATACTAAAACAACTGCTTTTTAATCTTTGAGCCCAAAAAACTTTTCAACTATAACAAAAAAAGTTTGATTGGATGGGGATTTGGGGAAAAAAGGGCGTGAACTACTTTTCCCCCGTTTCCCTGCTGCACAAAGTAATTACGAAAAGATTTAAAAAACCCAGTTACCTGATTCCCCTCGATTTGAATTTCGACAAGTAAAGAACTGTCCCCTAAAACCCTCTCAGTCAGCTAATTTTCCCTTCCTTGTTCCGAGCCCCAAAATATTTAATTTTTTTTAAAATTTTTCCCCCGTTAAATCTGTTTTAAAAGCCTGGAATAAGTCATTTTTTTAAAAAAACTTCACGGGATGTTAATGGACCACCTGTTTTTTTGAAAAAAAACCACCAACCCACAAAAACTCTAGGGGGTGTGGGGCGGTGGTAAAAACTGGGCGTTTTTCTTTGTGTTTGGTGTAACAATGTTTTCCCAACAAATTTTATTTCCCCGGGTTTCCCAAAAAAACTGACAAAGTTACTTTGTTAAAGTTAAAATTAATATTTTGGGTTTTTTGGCTGGATCTGAAAATGTTTATCCCCTTTCAATGTCTCAGTTTTTTAAAATGTCGATTTTAAAGGGTTTTCCCAAATACTTTTCCCCTCCTCCTGTTGTTTTATTTAATTAAAAACAATTTGAAAAATGCATTTTAATTTTAAATTTAAAAAGACATTTTTTTAAATTTGAAAGTAGGCTTATCCCTTTAAATTTTTTCGCCATTAAAAGGGCCCCAAAAATAAAAATTAAAATCCCTCCCCGCCCCCCAAGGGAAAAAAGGATAAATTTAAATTCCTCTCTTAAAAAATGCCTCCCCCAATTTAATGTTTCCAAAAATTCCCTTTTAATTCCTAAAAAACTTTCGGAAAAAACAAAACGCCCCCCAAATCCCCAACCCTTGAAGAAAATGATATTTTTAAAATTTTAAAAAATTTGTGAAAAAAAGAGCGTTTCTTAAAGAAAATAAAAACAAAGGGTTAGCATAATTTTTGAAAAACCCAAAATTGAATTTATTTAAAAAAAATAGGGGTAAACAAAAATTTTTTAAACCCTTTCTTAAAAAACTCAAAGCCTTTTCCAAACAAATTGGGAAATCTTTTTGATGGGACAAGAGAATTAAAAAAAAATTATGCTTAATCAAACGTAAATATGAAAAAAAATGCGAAAAAAAAACTTTTGTCAAAAAATTTTTTAAAACACCCCACCAAATAAAATCTTTGGGCCCCAAAAAGGGAAAGAAAAGTTTAAATTTACAAGGGACAAGTAAGATTTTTTAAAACATTCATTTATGAAAAGGGCACCACCCCGTAAAGAAAAAGACTTTTAGATAGAAAGGCTTTTTTCCTTTTTGCCCTCCACGGGGAAAAGGTTACTGTAAGCGAGTTCAAACCTTTTTTAAAACACTTCATGGGGGAGGGATGTTAAAAACAGGAACAGAAAGGTGAAAAAAAAAAAAACTTAAAAAAATACTATCAAAATACCTTTCCTAATGTAAGCTTATGTACTAAAGCGTCGGCCGGGAAATCATCTTGAGGCCCTCGTTCACAGACAAGTAAAAAAAACAGATCCCCACCTTTAAAGGGAGATTTTCTGCCCCCAAAGAAGAGATAAAACTTAAAATACCCCAATTTATAACAGCGTTTCCAATTTTAAATTTTTTAAAAACAACTCACTTTAAAAAAATTTTTCCCTCATGAGAAAAAAAAACTAAAGAGTGAGGGGCAAAAATTTGCAAACTGTTTTCCCAAAAAAACAATTTTTTCATTTCAGGGGCGGAAAAACCCCCCCTTCCCCCTCCTTTCTTTGTCCAAAAATTTTTAAACAAGTAAAAAAATGTTGAACCCAAATATCCCTTTCCGTTTTCCCCCTTCGAAAAAGGTTTTTAAACCCGTAAATGACACCCCGTCTTGGAAATCCCATTTTAAAAAAGAATTTTTAAAAATATTTTTTTGCCCACTTCGCGGTCCCCAATTTTTTTAACTCATTTCCCGTTAACTGGACTGCAAAAAACCCGGGATAAAAAGATTAAAATCCCTATTGGGTTTAAGGGAGAGTTTTTTTTTCCCTAAAATGCTTATAACTCCCTTCAAGGGTAAATGTGGAAACATTTCCCAAAAATTTCCCTTTCCTAAACCCTTTAATCCTTTGGAGAAAAATGGGCGGAAAACTGAAAGGGGGAAGAAAGGGGCCCGGGCCAAAAAATAGAAAACAGTGTTAAAAATTAAAAAAACTATGTTGTAAAGGTTGCATTTTTTTAATACATTTTGTTTTTTCAAATTAAAATAAAATAAAAAATTTAAAGTTTTTTTAAAAATAAACTAAAAAAAAAAAAAAAAAAAAACACAAAAGGAAAAAAAACAACAAAAAGAGTTTCCCTAAGTAAAAAAATTTGGGAAAACGGAAATACCTTCTTTTTTTAAAAAACCACGGGAAAATTTTTAATTTAAAACACTTTATACGGATGTTAATCAGAGTTAAAAAAATGGGGGTTTTTAAATCAGAAAAATTGTAAAAAAAAGTCTGAAAAGGTAGCAAACCCCTTTTTTTAAAGAAAAACAAAAAAAAACTCATAATTTTTTGGGCCCAAATTTTACACCTTCCAACCCCTTTCTCTTTGTCTGTAGGGAAAAAAAAAAAAATTTTTTTTTAAATTTTAGTAAAGGGGAATAAAATTAATATTAAAAAAAAAATTACACTGAAAACTCTTTCATTTTTAAGATTATTTTACTATAAAAATAAAAATATTTTCATCCCTTTAAAATGATTGTAGATTTTTTTTAAAAAAATTTTTTAACTAAAACCCAAATTTTGTTTTAATCACAGCAAAATTTTTTTATTAAGTATTTTGTATAAAAATTATCTACTAAAGTAAAGAAAAAAGTTTTATTTATGTAGTTTTGGAAAAGGTTTTTAAAAAACAAAAAATTATGATCAATATCTTTCAAAAAATTAATACAAAAATTATACAAAAAAAGGGAATCAAACAGAAATTTGTTTTAAAATTGTGTGTCAAACAAATTTGAACATTGAATATTTCGTAATGTAGAATATTTTTAGGTCAAAGGGTATCAATTTTAAAGCTAGCCCTTTATTTTGGGGGGTTTTTTTTACTTTTGGTAAAAATTTTTTTTCCCTCGCCTTTAAAAATTTTTAGTTTTCCCAAGGGGGCAACTACAGTCCAATTTTTAAAAACAAATCCGTTTAAAATGTTGATTTTTTTTTTTTGCGGTCAACATAAACCCTCAGTAACTTTTTCTTTTTAAATTTTTTTTATTAGCACTGTCCCCTTAATATTCGTTCGGGGAAAAACATTATATACAACAATTATGCTTTTGTTTAGGGATGAGGGGGTTTAAAATTAGTATAAAGTGTACCCACTTTTTTTAGTTTAAAAAAAATTTCTGGGGCCCCCCCCACCCGAAAATTTTTTAAATTTCCCAAAAATTCCCCAATTTTTATTTATGTGGGAGGGGCCCTTTTTAAAACAACTTGGCAAATTTTAAAATTTTTCCCTTTAATGTATAAAAGAAATATTTTTTTTGGGAAAAGAGGCAAATTATTTCTCATTTCCCAAAACCCCCATACCCCCCTCACCCCCCTTAGCTAACAAAATTTTCCAATTTGAAATTTAAATACAAATTTGGTTAACTTATATGAGACTTTGCTTTAGCTACCAAATTTCAACCAAACCCCCAAACTTAAAGAATTTTCATTTTGGTTGTAAAACATTTTTGACGCTGCCATTTTTTTGGGCTTCAATTTTAAAATTTCCATTTGTTCAAGGGGTTTAGAAATGCGAGAAAAAGCCAATGATTTCCATTTTTTAAAAAAAAAAAATGTTTTGGCCAAAATAAAAAAAATTTATCGCTCCATTAGAACAAATATTTCAATTTCCTTAAACTTGGTGAAAATGAACAATTGTTGAAAAACTGTCATGAGCAAGCGGCAAAGATGAAATGTTTTATTAAAATAAAATTAACTTGAACAATGTATCCCTTCTAACTACTCAAACCTTTTTATTTTTCAATTATTTTTTGGTGACATCTAAAGCTTTTATATCTAAAAAAGGTGACCTGGGGGGGTCTAGGGGAAAGGTGTTTAACTTCTGTGCTGGCAGCCGGGGTTTTTAATCCTTTTGGGCCCCGGGACAGATTTATTTGATTTTCAAACCCCTCCTTCAACCCCTTTACAAGACATCTTGTGAATGGGGGAATGCCAGGGGGCCCCCACCGTGGGGTTTGGATTCCCGTTAAACTGTAGGCCCTTTATTTTTATCCACAATCACCCTACCCCTTACACAAATTTGCTTTAAATCGAAAAAAACCCGAATGGGGAGTAAAACGCGGTGCTAATAAAAATAATAAAAATACAATGATAGATTTCGTTTAGAAACCATTTAAAAAATTTTTCATTTATATTTGATCTTATGCATGTTTTTAAAAACCCTGTCATCCTCTCCAATTTTTTATAAAATCAGATAGTTTTTTAAACTTTTCGGAGGGCCCTCCCTCTAAACAATTTAAAAAAAAAAAAGGTTCAATCTAGAATCTAAAATTTTTAGTCTTTGCCTTTTTAAAAAAAAATTTGATACTTTTATAAATTTTAGGCCACCATTTAAAGTTTTTCCTCACCTAGAAATTTTTGAAATTTGGTGCCCCTTTGAAGCTTTTTTAGAGGGCCCCCCCCCTTAAATTTTTTGGATAGTTGGGTGCCTCAAAAAGATAATTTTTTTAAAGGGGTCTTCCCCCCCCGACAAAAAATTTTTAAAAAAATTTAATTATTTCAAAAAACTAGGCTATTTGGTGGGCCCCCGCCCGAAAATTTGTTACGAAAACCTTTTTTTTTTTCCCAGTTGAACTTATTTTGGCCCCTTTTAAAAAATTGAAAGTATAGGGTATACTGAAATTTTTAATGTTATTTGTAACACACCACATTTTTTTAAAATTTCTTAAACACCTGATTACAACTTTTAACTTTAAAAAAATGGGAAGTTCCCCCCCTCTTAAAGGTACCCGAGCGTCACACAGTTCACCCAGTCCTCCCGTAATTCAAAAACCCTACTTTCCAAAATTTTCTCGGCCCCCAAACCCCACTTAATACCCCGGTTGGACCACTATTTACTGGTCATTACAGTCCTTAAACCCTTTTTCACCATGGTTTTAAAATTTTCACCAATGGGAACGTGGCAAATTTAAAATGTTAGAAGGTACTCGAAGTTTTTTTTTTTTTCCCCTTCCTACGGTTAGGCCCCCCGACTCAGTTTTCCCCATTTTGGTTTAAACCCCCCCCCCCCCAGGAAAGGGAGACAAATCAACTGTCGTTCTTTTTTGATACTTATAAATAATTTGTCCTTATCAAATTCTTAAAAATTTAAAGTGAAACTTTAAGTCATTTGGGGAGTTCAATGGGGCCCATCTTTCAGTTTCATTTTCCCGATAATATCAGGGGATTTAAAAATATTTTCCGGGGTGGGGGGGGTTTTAAACCCAAGGGGGGGGTAACTTTTTCCCAGGTGGCAAAGCCCCCCCACAGTTACACCACTCGGCTGTCCTCCCATATTTTATCTAAATTCGGTTTTCAGGGAAATGAAATGCTCTAAAGGCAAATTATTAGTCTTCTTTGATGTGTCAAAACCATCTCAAATGCGGAACAATGTTTGTTACTCGTTATGCACGAAAAATTTTCCCTACATAAAAAACCAAATATTTTTTCCACACTTTACGTGAGTCATATGGGAAACCCTTGAATGGGACTGGACGAATAACGAACATTTTGGATGGGGGTTTTAAAGGTGTTTTTCCGTAAACAGACAAAAAATTTGGTAATTTAACTGTGTTTATTTTCTTTCAAAAATTTTAAAAACTTTTCATTTTTTTTTTTGTATTAATTTTTTTAACTTTCCCGGGAATCAACGACCCTCCCCTGAATCCGCGCCTCACAAAGGGTTTTGCTATGAACAAAAAAGACGAACTAATAATGGGGAAAGGGAAACGGGGAGGGGGGCCGGGTGCGGGTGTTAAGTATTTTAAAGCATTATTTCTACATAATGTCGAATATGATTTTTGGGTTTGATTAGGGGTTATAGCCTCATCACATTTATTTAAATTAAAAAATGAAATCTGGACACAAAAAAGAACTTGGGATATAGAAACTATGTTTTGAAAGTTGTTTAAAACTAATTCGTTACGCCCTGAACAAAGGGGAGAAAAACCTAGAAAAAACATTTGACGAAAAGGACAAAGAAAAGAGGATTGAAAATGTAGGCCTTTTTGTGGGGTTAAATAAATTTGGGGAGGAGGAAATTTTGATGTAGCCCATTCTGGCAAAAAAGTACAAAATTGGGTTGTGGACATTTTCTGTAACCAAAACCCTAGCTAATACAGTGGGGGGCTCGAAAAATTTGTTACGTAAATGCCATTTTAGGTTGTCGGTAAAAATTATTTTTTAAACTTGTTTTAGCACCATGTGCTTCAAACCTTTGTTCAGGTTATATGCCTTTGTACAAAAATTACAAATAATCTTAAATCATTTACAGACACAAAATCTATCCCCCGTCCGTAAATTTTTCATAAAAGGGTTTCACCACTTTCCCAACAATGATACATTTCTCGGCTATCCCAGGAATTGAGCCCGGGACCCAAAGGGCTCCGTAGGTGGACCCCACAAAACCGGGACGGAGCTAAGCTAGCATGATTATTTTCTAATTTAAACCCACATTAAAATTTTTAAAAATTTTTTTACAAAAGGGCAAAAATTTTTTTTCTTTAAGATGGGGGGGTCACAGCATAAACTTTCTCGCAACTGAAAAAAAAAAAAAATTGAAATTTACTTAAAACTCGAAAAGGATATTTGAAATGAAAATAAAAGACATTGTCCAAATTTTTCTACCAAAAGCATAAACGAAATAATATACACTGTTAAAAAAAATGAGAAACCTACACCCCCCGAGCATTAAAACCAATTTCTAAATTTAAAGATTTCCCAAAATAAAAAAAAAAATTTTATATAAATATATATACACAACCACACAGTATATATGTTGTAGGCCATTGGGAAAAACCGGCTTATTGCAAAAAGCGCTCACAGTTTACAATAACCAGGCTAAAAGGAAAAAATATATTTGCTATCACGAAAAAATTTTAGGGTTAAATTTCAAAAGAAATGCACCTTTGTTCACTTTAATCATCTAAATTGATTCCAGGCTTATTGCAATACACCAAGATATTTAAGGCTTATTAAAAATCTACAGCAGAGGGTTTCCCAAAAAATCAGGGGCAAATAATTTTTTGTTTTTTTTTGGAATTTTAAAAGGCATACCATCAGGAATAATTGTACGTCTCACATTTGGGAACCGCTGCTGTAGACTTTTTAAAAAAGCCTTTACTATTTTTTGGGTTTAAAGGGAGTAAGCCTAAAAATTATCAGGCTGATAAACAAATAAATCATTTTCCCAAATTTGCCTGACTCATTATAAATTGAGGAAAGCCTTTTACAATAGGCCCCGGGTTTTCCAATTCACCTACGACATATAAATTTAAAAAACTATTGGGTTTTTTTAAAAATTTATTTCAAATAGTTATTTTTTTTTTAACATGCCTTAATTTTTAAAAAGATAAGGTTTTTTTTATTAAACTCAAAGGGGGTGCGGAGATACGATAAAAAATTTGGGAAAATTTTCCCTTAAAATGGGGAAATTACCAAAACCAAAATTATTTTCATGAAGAAATGATAAAATTCCATTTTTTTTAATATAACAATACATATAAAAATTTTTAAAACTAATTTGAGTTTGATAAAATCTATTTTTTCTCTTTTTTCCAAAAAATACCACCTTTTTTTTTAGGGTTTTGGGTAGAATATAAAAAAAAATTCTGAGAGACCTTATTTTAAAACCCCCAAAGTCCCAAGTTTTATTCCCCATTGTTAAAAAAAGTTTCGTCTCTAGCCCGAGCTACAGACTGAAATTATTTAAAAAAAAAAAACTTTTTGGATCGGGGGTCATGAAACGGGCGACCTTTTTCCTAACCAGAGAGGTTTTTGGGGAAAGTAAAAAGTAAAATTATAAAATTAAAATAATTTAAACCCACAAATTTCATCTGATGGCCAAAAATGAATTAAAAAATAATCTAACTGTATTTATTTAACAAAATTCACAATTGTACAACGTAACTTAAAAATAGGCTTTCATCTCACGCTGTAATTTTTTGTTCAATTTCCCCTTCTTAAAAATTTTTTTCCCAAAAAATTTTTTGTTAAATAGTTTAAAAAATGGTTTACAGCGGGCTTGGTAAAACATGTATGTGGTCCACGCCCAAATAAAAGTTGGGACTTTTTGGGTTTTAAAATTATATCCAAGAAACCATTTAAAATTAAAAAAAAATTTTTCAAAACAGCAACATAAAGCTACCAAGGAAACAAGGATAGATTTTTTTTTCCCCAATTTTTATTAAATGGCCGACGAATTTTTCACATCAATTTCTTACCAACCCTTTAAAAAAAGAGCGATAAAAGACCCCAACACAGGATTAAACCCTAGATAGCCAGTGGTAAGATATTGACGTTTCCAAAGTTGGGTGTTCCCCGATTTGGTTCCAATTTCAAAAAATTTTTAAAAAATGTTAATTTTTTAAGTTAAAAAAAACAAAATATAATTTGAAGTAATTTCACCAATTAATTTAGTGATTTGGGCTTTCTGAATTTCTTTTTTAAAAGCGTTTCATTGCCTTGAATGCTTATGCTTTTTGGGCCCTTTTAAACATCTCTTGTGCCATCTTTAAACTTTTTGTAGGACAAATGTTTTAAAAAATAATAAAAAATTTTTTTCCCCACTATTATTACATTTCCAACACCCCCTAATGACTTTAAAAAATTCAATTACTTTCACCCACACTGAAATAAAATCCTTTCACAATCCCACTTGCCACACTGACTTGGAAACGGTAGAGAGGGGTTAACAAACCCTAGAGAGAGATGGGTCAGGGGGGATAAGCGTACAAAATTTAAAAAACCCACTACCCAACATTTTTAATGGTTTCAAGGACAGACAACGGGGGATTTTGGAGTGAGAAGGAATGAGTTCTATTCCCTAACTCTGCCCCACCCGTTCTGTTTGGGCCCTACTACGGGGTTGTTTTCAATATTTTTTCCCAAAAAACCCGGGGGCAAAATATGAAGCAACCAGATAGAAATCATTTTTTCATGATTTTTTAGATTGATTTTTAAAAAAATGTAAAATAAAAGTACCATTATAAATTTAAAAGATGTCGGCAAAAATTTTGATTTATTTCCCCCCAAATTTTTTACACTTTTTAAAGTATACAAAAAAATTTAATTAAATTTTGCATTTATTTGGTCGGTTTTATGCAAAAATTTAAAAGGGGTTCATTAAAATAAAATTTTTTAAAATTAATAAACCCCCTAAATTTATTTCAAAACATTACAAAAAAAAATCTTTGCATCATTTCTTTTTTTCTAAAAACTGTTGCTTATATCCAAGTTTTTCAAAATTTAGTAAACACTGTTCTTAAAATATAAAATTTCCTCTAAAACCTAACACACTGATCCAATTTGGGGTTTTTTAAGAAGACCACAAAACTATACTAAAAATTAAAAAGGGGAAAGATTAGATTTTTTGTTTGTAATGGATAAACTCAAAAACTCCCTGGACCTTTTAAAAAATTTAAAATTTCATCAAAAATAAACTACAAATCACGAGTAGCTAGGCTAAAAATTTTATTTTAAAATTTAATTTTTTTCGTAAAAAAAAATTTAGATATTAAAAAAAAAAGGGTCATTGAAAAAAAATTTTTTTTGAAGGGGAAAAAAAGTGGGGTTTTTTGGTTTAAAGGGGGGGGGGGAAATTTTTAGGGGTGAGGAAAGAAATGAAAATAAAAAAATGGGAGGGAGGATAAAAATAGGGAGGGGGCTATAAGTAAATGGTAGGACTGTTTTTTAAAAAAAAAATTTTGTAAAAAAAGTTTTGTTTATATAAGCTTTGTTTTACAGGATTTTTTTACAATATTTTTTTTTTACGGGGAAGGGGGGGGGGGGGCTATTTTTATATAAAAACCTTTAAAAAAAAAAAAATTTTTGGCAATATACCCTTGAAATAAATTTTTACTAAGTCAAAAATTTTTTTAACCACTGGAACACCCCCTTTAAAAAAACCCCCAGTTATTCAGGGAGTCGCATCACACAGAATCCCTTTTTTAAAATTCTTTTATCGCCACCTTTCAGGTAGACCAAATATTGGTTTTTTTATCCCCAAAAAAAAACAAAAATTTGGATTTTTTATGAATGTCGATGTTTTCATAACCCCCCAAATCCGAAAGTGGGGGTTTTGCAAGGGTCTCTGTCGTACCTTTGGGGTAGAAACCCAAAAAAAATTTTAGCGAATTTTTCAAAGGGGGTTTTATAGGGTTTTCCCCCAGGGTTTTTTTAAAAACAGAAAATCTAGCCCTAAAATTAAGGGGAGTTTCCCTTAAAGGGGAAAAGAGAAAAAAAAATTTTTTTTAAAAATTTTTTCAATATAGGCTCTGACTGTTTTTGATTAAATTTCATTTCTAACATTTATCGATGTTTAAAAACAAAATGGGTACTTTAAAAATTTTTATCTGAATAACTTTAAAAGGGGAGCATAAATTTTATTTTTTTTTTCATATCTCCCTAAATTTTTTTAGATTTGAAATTAATTTCATTTCAAAAAAAAATATAAATTTTTTTTTAAAAAAAATTTTTTTTTGAAAAAAATTTTTTTAAAAAACCCAAACTTTTTAAGCTAAAAGGACTCGGGTTTTGGTCCCCCATTGTTTTACTCGTTCCGGTTATTCAGTTTTTCGATGCCCCGGGGGGTTTTAATGTCGGGCCCCCCCAAATTTTTTTTGCTTTAAATTTAAAATAAAAATTTCAGTTGAAGCCCCCGTAGTGAATTTGAGGTGAGAGGTGAAGTTTTAATCCCTGTTTGGGGGTTTTCCCTTTTAATTTTTTTTGGGAAAGGGGGTAGGGGGACTCTCGGTTTTTTGGGGTTTGTTGTGCCCCGGCTTTTTACGTCAATATATATAAAAAAAACTTTTTTTTTTTTTAAATTTTAAAAATTCTTTTTTTAAAAATTTTTTTTTAAATTTAAAACCCCGGGAAAGGGGTTAACGAAAGATTTTTTTTTAAAACTAAAACCCCGTTTTTTTTTTAAAAAAAATAGAGAGATTAAATTTAAAACGGGGCCCTTCCTAAATCCAAAAAACACTTTTAATCAAATAAAATTTTTTGTCATTGATTTTTGGACTTTTCCCCTTAAAAAATACTTTTGGGACTACTGGGGGGAAACGCTTTCTTTTAATATAATAAAAAAATTTTTTTTAAAAGGGAAAAAAGTTCCAGAACCGGGCCCCATTCCAGGCTTTTTTGGGGGGGGGGAAAAAGGGGGGGGAACGAAAAAAACCCCAAAAAAAAATAATGAACTGAAAAAATTTTACAACACAAGGATTAATATTTTATTTCAAAATCAAATTTTGAAAAAAAAAGGGGAAAACCACCTCAAGTTAAAAAAATTTAAACCTTTTTTTTAAAACTATTATGTAAATTTGAAAAGGGGGTGAATTTTTTAAAAATTTTATTTTTTAAATTTGCTAATGATTTTTTTTTTTTACACCATGGGAAAAAAATTTTAAAAAAAACACATAAAATTTGTTTTTTCAAAAAGGTTTAAGAACAAAAAATTTCCCCCTTTTAAATTTTTTTAAAAAATTTTTTTGGGGGTCTGCTACCCATTTTTTTTGGTGAAATATGCTCAAACTAAATAAAAAAACTATCTTTTCTATGTTTTCACTAAAAAAAAAGCAAAAAATTTTATGATAAAAAAAATTAAATTTTACCGGGTTTGTTTTTAAACTTTGTTTTTGGGAAAAGACCTTGGCAAGGGAAAAAATAAGTAGGTGAAACGTACAAAACCTTTTTATGAATTTAAAAAAAAAAGAAGGTTTTTTCTTTTTGTTTTGCAAAATTTTTAAGCCCCATTTTAAATATAAAAAAAACCCATTTTTAAAAGAATTGACCAATCCTCAAGAGTTAAATTTTTTCCTTTCCAACAAAAGGGGGGAAAAGGGGGAAAATCTCAAAACCCCCCTCAACATGTCTTAGCGCTTTTTTTTAGTTCTTCAATATAAACCGGGGAAAATAAATATGGTTGTTTCCTTTTTTTAAAAATTTTCGAGGAAAAAATTTTAAAAAATTTTACCCCCCGTTTTTGTTTTAAATTAAAAGGGGTGAAATAAAAAAAAAAATTTTCTTGGAAATTTTTTTAAAATGACTAAAAGTAAATATAAAACTGGTTCAAGTCAACGGGAAAAAAAAAATTTAAACTTTTTTCAAAAGGTTAACAAGTATTTTGCCAACAAAATTAAAAAGGAAAGGGCGTAAATACCCCTTTTTGGGGACCTTAAATAAACCGCCATACTAAGTCACCCCCTTCAACCATTGACAAATTTTTCCCCCCTTTTTTTTTCCCCAAAACCATCCACCCAATGGGGGGGGGGTGCTTTCCATTCTTTAAAAAAATTTTTTTCTACCCCCCCATTCCCCTTTGGTTTTTTTTAAACAATGTTTTGGGGGGGTTTTTGACCCTGTCCCCCGCTCCCCCCTTTTTTTAAATAGGGCCCCCTGTCCAAAACCCAAACCATTTTTTTCCCTATTAATTTTCCATCGCAACCTTGGAAAGTGATAAAGGGAAATTGAATAAAAAAGAGAACAAAACTGTTTTTCCCAGTTTTTCCCCAAAAATTTTTTGGGAAAAGGGGGAAAAACAAACGATAAAATTTTATTGTAAACAATACAAAAAAATTTTTAGTCCCCCAAGTAAAATTTTTTCCCTTTAACACAAGGATTTTTGGGATTTTAAAAAACTTGAAAAATTCAAAAATTTAAAAAAATAGAAGGGGCCAAAAATTTTGTTTTGTTTTTTCTTTTCCCCCCCTTTTTCGACCCCAATTTGGAAGGGAAAATTTTTGTTCTCAAAAACCCCTTTGGGGACCCTTCTCGGGAGCCCTTTTTTGGGGGAAAAGGAAAAAAAGTGTTTGTTTTGGGTTCCCGGGGCATCTTTGGGGAGCCTTTCTCGGTTTTTCCCGTTGTGGGGGAAATTTAAAGGGATGATGTTTTTTTGGTTTTTGGGGGGCCTTCTGGGGGAAATGTCCTCGTTGTAGAGTCAATTTAAAGAGTGTTTTTTTTTGGGTTTTTTTTGGGGGACCTTTTGGGGAGGGTCCCCTTGTAGAGTAAAGTTAAAGAGTGATTTTTTTCAATAATCTTTGGGGAGTCTTTTGATGTCCTTGTTTTTAAGTAAAAGTTAAGAGTGATTTTGTGCTCTTTGGGAGTCCTTCTCGGGGATGCCCTCTTTTTAAGCCAAATTGAGGAGGATGTTTTGTGTCTTTGGAGCCCTTCTGGATGTCCTCGTTGTCGAGTCAATTTAAAGAGTGATGTTTTTTTTTCATAATTTTTGGGGGATTTCCGGGATGCCCTTTTTGTAGAGTCAATTGAATAGGATTTTTTGTGTCTTTGGGGAGCCCTTTTGGTGTCCTCGTTGTCGAGCCAATTGAAGAGTGAGTTTTGTGCTCTTTGGGGATTTTCTTTCCTGGATGCCCTTGTTGTAGAGTCAATTGAAGAGTGTGTTTTTTTCGATGCTCTTTGGGGGAGTCTTTCTGGATGTCTTTGATGTAATAAAGTTGAAGAGTGTGTTTTTGCTTTTTGGGGAAAAGCCTTCCCGGGATTTTCCCTCGTTGTCGGCCAAGTTGAAGAGTGATGTTTTGTTTCGAGCCTTTGGGGGCCCTTTTGGGAGCCCTTGTTGTAGAGTCATTAAAAGGTGATTTTTGTCCCTTTTTGGGGGAGTCCTTCTTGGATGCCGTTAAAAGAGTCAAGTTAAGAGTGATTTTTTGTTTCGAAAATTTTTGGGGGATCCTTTCTGGGCCTTTTGGGAATAAAAGGAAGTGTGTTTTGCTCTTTGGGGGCCCTTTTTGGATGTCCTCGTTGTCGACCCAAGTTAAGAGTGATTTTTTGTGCTCTTTGGGGATCCTTCTCGGAGTCCTATGTCGGTCAATTGAATGTGATGTTGTGTTCTCGCACTCTTTGGGGAGTCCTTCTCTGGATTCCTTGTTGTAGATCAATTTGAAGATGATGTTTTGTTTCGATGTTTTTGGGGGAGTTTTCTCTGGATGCCTTGTTGTAGAGTAAAGTTAAAGATTTTTTTTGTGCTTTTGGGGGTCCTTCTCTGGTGTCCCTTTCGAGCAAGTTAAAGAGTGTGTTTTGTGCTCTTTGGGAGTTTTCTTTGGATGTCCTCTATGATAAAATTTAAATAGTGTGTTGTGTTCTGCCTCTTTGGGGATCCTTTTGGATGCCCTTTTTTTAGAGTCAAGTTGAAGAGTGATGTTTTGTTTAGATGCTCTTTGGGGAGTCCTTCTTGGAGTCCTTGTTTTAAGTCAAGTTGAAGTGATTTTTGTTTCGAGCTTTTGGGGGAGTCCTTTCGGGATGTTCTTTGTAGAGTAGGTTTGAAGAGTGATTTTTGTCCCTTTTTGGGGGAGCCTTCTCTGGATGTCCCGTTGTCAAGCATTAAGATGTGTTGTGTTCTCGCACTTTTTGGGGACCCTTTCTCGGGTTTTTCCTTGTTTGATCAATTTTGAAGAGTATGTTTTGTTTTCGTGCTTTTGGGGGGAGTCCTTCTTGGATGCCCCGTTGTAAGTCAATTTGAAGAGTGATTTTTTGTGCTCTTTGGGGGTCCTTCCTGATGTTCGTTGGACCAAGTTGAAGATGATGTTTTTTTCGATGCTCTTTAGGGTCCTTCTCGGATGTCCTCGTTGTAGACCCTAGTTGAAGAGGATGTTTTTTTCTCGCACTTTTTGGGGACCCTTCTCGGGTTTCCCTCGTTTGAGCCGTTGAAGGTGATTTTTTGGGTTTTCTTTGGGGACCCTTTCTGGATGCCCTCGTTGAGGTCAAGTTAAAGAGGTGTTTTTTTTTGATGCTTTTTGGGGGAGCCCTTTTTGGGATGTCCTTGTTTGAGTAGTTGAAGAGTGGTGTTTTTTGCTTTTTGGGGAGCCCTTTTGGGGTGTCCTCGGGGTCATAAAAGGGGGGGAGGATTTTTGTTCTCGCATCTTGGGGGTCCTTCTCTGGATGTCCTTGTTGAGGTAAAGTTGAAGATAGTTTTGGCTCTTTGGGGAGCCCTTTTTGGGATTCCTCGTTGAAAAGGTAAATTGAAGATGATATTTTTTCGAGGGTTTTTTGGGGGGAGCCCTTCTCTGGTGTCTTGTTGAAAGGGGTAAAGTTAAAGGTGATGTTTTGTTTGATGTCTTTGGGGAGCCCTTCTCTGGTGTCCTTTTTGAAAGGTAAGTTGAAAGTGATTTTGGGTTTTTTGGGAGCTTCTCTCGATGCCCTCGTTGTAAGTCAATTAAAAGAGTGATGTTTGTTTCGATGCCTTTATGGATCCTTCTTGGTGCCCTTGTGTGGGCCAATTTGAAAGTGATTTTTTGTCTTTTGGGGAGTTTTCTGGTGTCCTTTTGTAGAGTAAATTGAGAGTGATGTTTTTTTTCGATGCTTTTTGGGGGAGTCCTTCTTGGATGCCCTTGTTGTAGAGTCAAGTTGAAGAGTTTTTTTTTGTTTCGATGTTTTTTGGGGGTCCTTCTGGATTCCTTGTTGTAGAGTAAGTTGAAGAGGATTTTTTTGTTTTTGGGGAGTCCTTTCGGGATGTCCTCGTTTAGAGTAAAGTTGAAGAGTGATTTTTCTTTCGATGCCTTTGGGGAGTCCTCTCGGATTTCCTTGTTGTAAGTCAATTTTGAAGAGTGATGTTTTGTTTCGATGCTCTTGGGGAGCCCCCTTCTCTGGATGTCCTTTTTGTAGAGTCAAGTTGAAAGTGATGTTTGGTGCTTTTTGGGGCCCTTTCCCTTGGCCCTCGTTGTAGAGTAAAGTTGAAAGGTGTTTTTGTTCGATGCTCTTTTGGAGCCCTTCTCGGATTCTCGTTGTCTGCCAATTTGAAGATTTGATGTTTTGTGCTCTTTGGGGACCCTTCTTGGATGTCTCGTTGTCGATCAATTTGAAGGGATGTTTTGTTTCGCACTCTTTGGGGGAGTCCTTTTTGGGATGTCTCGTTGTCGACCCAATTTTGAAGAGTGATTTTTTTGTCCCTTTTTGGGGGATCCTTTCGGGTTCCCGTTGTCGAGTAAAGTTAAAGGTGATGTTTGTTCTCGCACTTTTTGGGGGGTTTTTCTCTGGATGTCCCTCGTTGTGAGTAAATTGAAAGAGTGATGTTTTTTTTCGATGCTTTTTATGGAGCCCTTTTTTGGAGCCCTCTTTTTTAGCCAATTGAAGAGTGAGTTTTGTGCTCTTTGGGGAGTCTTTCTGGATGTCCTGTTGCCCGAATAAATTAAAGATGTGTTTTGTTCTCGCCTCTTTGGGGGCCCTTTCCTTGGATGTTACGTTGTCGAGTCAAGTTAAGAGTGATTTTTTGTTCTCGCATCTTTGGGATCTCTCTGATGTCCTCGTTGTAGAGCCAAGTTGAAGAGTGATGTTTTGTGCTCTTTGGGGAGTCCTTCTCTGGATGTCCTCGTTGTCGAGTCAAGTTGAAGAGTGATGTTTTGTTTTCGCACTCTTTGGGGAGTCTTCTCTGGATGTCCTCGTTGTCGAGTCAAGTTGAAGAGTGATGTTTTTTTTTCGATGCTCTTTGGGGAGTCCTTCTTGGATGTCCTCGTTGTCGAGTCAAGTTGAATAGTGATGTTTTGTTCTCGCACTTTTTGGGGAGAATCCTTCTCTGGATGTCCTCGTTGTCGAGCCAAGAAATTTAAATTTGGGGAAATGTGGGGAGGGGATTGTAGGATTCTCTTCTCTGCAAGTCCTAGGTTGGAGTTCGTCGTGTATTTATATGGGTTTTGTATTGATATTATAAAATAAAATTTTATATATATGAATAATAAAAAATTTGTTGACACCCAAAGACAATAGTTTATAACTCTTTTTCGGTAATTATTGTATGGCTAAATTCTGGTCGTGTAATATCCTGCAAACAAAAGTTATTGGCCAATTCTTCCTTCTTCATCTAATTTGCGTATAACCCGAACGGGTATAAGAACGTGGTGCTAATAATAATAATAAATAATTCATCTAATGGAATAGTGAACACCAATGGCTTCCCCTGAAGCGTCAGTAGACATGTACTGTAAAATGGATTTATTTAAATTAAAATGTGTTATCATAACTGTGCTAATAAATCTTTCTTCTATTTCCCGTAATGTAGTATCCTCAATTCTCCCATGTTCATTCTTCATTCTTTCTGGGAGTCGTAGCAAGGAGTATACAAGATCGGAATGGTGTTTTAAAAAACTTCAATAGTAGTTTATTTAGCCCCCAAAATACCTCTAACTGTTTCTTATTTATCGATTTGGGGAAATCTTCTTATTGCTTTGGTTTTTTCTATGTCTGCTGTGATACCCTCTGAAAAATAAGCGTGTCCAGGAAATTTACTTGTTTACACAAAATGACGGGTTTTTGGAAGCTTACGGTCACTACCCTTATTTAAATTTTCTTAATAACATACTAAATTGTTTCCTACCCCTTTCTTTTTAGCAACTACTATTGGATTTATAATTTCGGACTACACCACTGGACTTATCCCAAATATATCATGAGAAACTAAGTATCTTGTACTGCCTGCCGTGACTATACGGCACCACCAGATACGACTTACAATTAAATGGCGCTTGATTTTTTTATTGTAATTACACTTGTAAAAATTGTTTAAACGGCAAATCAGTTAATTTGACTCAATTCGCACATAGGTGGAGTGCTGAATAATTGGGAAAAAATAATGTTTTTGTTTCAGTCTGTAGATAAAATTTTTTTATTTATTACAATCTTAGATTTTTTTGAAATTGTCTGGAAAAAATTTCCCCTTTTAGCATATTTGAAAAAAAATTTTAAACCCCTAAAATTTAATACAAAATAAATCAGAACTGTAAAGTTAGACTTATAGATTTAGAATTTTAAAATAGCTAGGTATCAAAAATTGGGAGATAAAAAGGTAGGTGCCCCTTTTCCAGCCTTAAAAGTATTGGAAAACAGCCTTTTGATTAATATTTTATCCGGGCTTAACCCCATCCCCTTTAAATCTTTGTTACGGGTAATTTAAAAATTTTGATAGGGAAAATTGTGTGGCCCCCAAACATTGATTGCTGGAGATGATTGGAAGCAAATCGTGTGGCCCCCTCTTTAAGATCACGGGAGCCCTTTAATGAAAAGAATGACAAAATTTTATGCAAATATGTTGTGAGCCCAAAAAAAGGAGGGGAATGTTTTTCTTTAATGGGGATAATTGAATGAGATCATAAATGTACGAGCATAAAGAAGCTAGCTTGTAAAAAATTGTCTCTTTGGAATGGAAACTTTCAAAGAAAAAAAGTGTGATGATTTAGACAAATGAAAAATCAGAAATTGCTGATAAAAAAGGGATATAGCACAGTACTCTGTTTAAAATTTAATCAAAACCCTATTCTATACAAAAGTCTTTTGTGTTCCAAACACAATGTGAATTTTAACCAGGTTTTTCGAAAGGAATTTTTGAGAGGAAATCGAATCTACTTTGTGAAATAAAAAAAAACGTGGCATTTAGAAAAGGGAATTTTAAAATCCCTTAGAGTAAAATTTTTAAACAAGATCAAGTATTACATCGGATATTTTCTTTACTTTAAGAAAAAATAGATGGGTACCCCGTACAGAGACAATTCTCTCACTCTTTCTGCAAAGTAGAATAAAATTTATAAGTGGATCATAGATGGGTTAAGGAATAAGGGGGAAAAATATCCTATAAATTTGAGAAAACAACTGCAATACAAGAACGTCTTGGCTATTACCATCTTCTTGATAATAAAACAAAAGGAAATTGTTTGATTGAATTGGGTTTGGTGAAAAAAGGAAGAATTGAGCAAAAGGGTTTTAAATAGAATTGAATAATGGATTTCAAAAAGTTTTGCTTTTGTTTCCACGCAATCGATAGAAAACATCCTCAAATTTTAAGGACGGAAAAAAATAATTTTGATTTAGGTTCCCCGATAAAATTTGGAATTAACAAATTTTCATTGTTAACAACCCAAACTTTTGTACAAATCTGCAATTTAGCAATGACAAAAACGAAAAAATTTTCAAACTCAAAATTTAAATTTTTGTCAGTATTGTCAGATAAATACGATAAAAGTAAATCCCTTGGACTAGATTCATACAACAATACGGTAACCATTAAATTTATTATGGCGGGAGACGTGCCGCTATTTACTAACGCCTACAAACTGTGCAGCAGCGTAAGAGAGCTAAAAGACCATATCACAGCTGTTTTTAGAATACCAGTAAGAAATATGCATTTATCTAGAAAGGTGTCAAACTAACCGATGATATTATGTTATCAGAACTTGGTGTTGAAACCAAACGAAATTGTTGAAATAAATTTCGAGGCTACTGATTTTAAGGTAATGGATTCTAAATACCTCTACAGTGGATACACTGTGCCGGATGTAATAACTGTGAGAATTGGTAAGTAATTATTTGTGATTTTGCTTGCGTTGTTTATTTTTATTAAAATGTATTTTATAGGCTATGTGCACCAGTACTGGTAGTGCGACTCGTATTGACTTCTTAAGTTCTTGCAGGTTCAATCCGATCGGCATCATGTCTACCGCAATCGAATACTCAAAAATCGTAAAACATTATCTCACGTTTCTCGTAATCTACTTAGACAGTCACAGTAGTTTTTTCAGAAATTTATTATAAAAAACCTTAAAACACATTAGGATAATATTAAAATTCCCATATTGCAATTCGTTGCTTTGAAAAATTTGTTTTATAATGAAGAACTATAATAAGCTTTTTACTGTAGACAAATTTTCACTCTCTGTAAAAGTTTTTTCTTAATTGAGATAGATGGGTAGTATACGCGTTAGGAAATGATCATAATGAACTTAATTTATTTTTGATATAAGATCATTCCTCTAACACCAATATTTTCACAGTTTGATGTATTTAGTTTACAAGCTCTTCACTCACGCCAATTTTTTGATAACCGAAGATTGTTAGAGAGACCGGTCCGTCATTCCGTTCGGTCACTGATTGATGACATTATAATAGTGATTTAAATAATGAAAGTAATAATAAGTGTTAGTTTGTCTAGTTATAACGCACTACATCCATTTCCAAAATGGCCCATGGACAGGGAAAAGATTTACTAGCGAGTAATCATGTTACAAGGGTGGAGGAAATAACTCGAGGTGTGGAAAAGATTATTAAAGGTTTCATCATAAGAACAGACATAAATTAAGTCTACAACCATATGAAGTAGTATTACATGTATGTAATAAACATATAAAATACTATCGTAATTTTTAAAAACTATGGATAGAGCTATAAAAAATTATAAGTGGTTTTATAAGCCGATATGTGAAAATTAGTATATAATAGATTTTCAGTATTATTGTATAGGTACTATTAATTACTTTTCAGAAGTTATAATAATACTTAATATTATTCATTTAATAATATATTTATAAGACTCTTACGATATAATTATATTTTCAATGATAAATGCGGGTGTTCTACTCTCATTTAACGTGGACTTCTATGATTAAACTGAAAACACCATTTTCAACATCCATTCCCTTGGCTGACAATTCACCAAAGATTAAATTATAGCATTTTGTAAATTGAACCCGGGACCCTTAACACACAAGGTAAAACGTATTAATGACCGAGCTGAATTTATTGTCAGACAAAGTGGACAACTACTATAAATTCATGATTTATCTATTCACTAATTTATAAGAAAGGTAGAATATAATATAAATAGAGTGCAAAACCAAAAAGTGATTTAAAGTATTTAACATAAAAAGTTTTAATGTAAAGTTATTAATATTAAAGATAGTAATAGTAGACCAGGAAAAATAAATGTAGGAACGGAATGACGGACCGGTCTTTCTGACAATTTTCAATTTATCGAAAACTGGCGTGCGTGAAAAGCTCTTAATAAACACATCAAAAAGTGAAAAGTATTGGTGTTAGAGAAAGAGTCTTATATCAAAAATAAATTAAGTTCATTATGATCATTTCCTACGCGTATACTACCCCTCTATCTCAATTAGGAAAAAACTTTTTACAGAGAGTGAAAATTTGTCTACAGTAAAAAGCTTATTATAGTTCTTTCATTATAAAACAAATTTTTCAAAGCAAAACCAATAGGAATATGGGAATTTTAATAATGACCTGATGTGTTTTAAGGTTTTTATAACAAATTCTGAAAAATTACAGTGTTTTTTCCAAGTATTTTACGAGAAACGGTGAGTTATGTTTTAGGATTTTTGAGTATTTGATCGCGGTATACATGCTGCCGCTTGGATTTATCCTGTAAGAACTTAAAAATGTGACCGTCTCGCACGCTCGTGTCGTGAATTCAAATATCGTCTGCACTTTGCACGGAGCCTATAGCAATTGATTCTGTTACCTTATTTACCAAATATATAAATAGTATCCATACTTCTTATCGCACTATATAATTGTGAATTATTAATTTATAAACCAAATTAGTTCATTTTGACAAGTATTTTTTGGAACAAAATATTTTCTTTTTATATTAACACTATAAGTAGCCTCTGTAGTAATGACTAAAAGATTAATACCAAGATCATACAGCACAAAATATTTACACAACACAAGATTAAATCATTCGTATTTTAACCCGCTTCGGTGGCCGCATGGTCTAAGGCACTACTCTCGCAATATACTAGACTGCCTAAGATAGGGATATCATGATCCGATCCCGGTAGGGTGTACTGGGATGGTTTTTCCTAAATGGTTTCCCACTCTCTCCTCACCAAAAATTCAGGTACACTTAATCTTAATACAACCTACATTATTCCTAACCCGTTAGCGTAATTAATAATAGTGTATAACCCAAACTGTTTTTAAGACGCAGTGTTAAAAAAACTCACTGAAACTCAGTATGCAAATTAATTAAATCCTTACGGGTATATTTATAAATAGCTTTTCACATAAGGTTCATATTAATTAGAGTAAGGGTTTACAAAGTCTTGAAAAAATAAATCTTGAAGTTTTCTATTCAATTTTAACCAAATTTGATGTGCTCAACACATTTAAAACAATATGTAAATCATGAATATTTTGAAATGAAATTACTGTGACTCATATTAACCGGACCAGAGATAAACTAAAAATTTCGGAAAAAAAATAATTGATCTTATCAATTTCAAATAAATTAGGTATAGGGCCTACACGTATAGGGTTTATTTTCTAAGTAATTTTTGAAATTTGAGAAGTTTGTCACCATGTCACAAACTAAGAGTTTGAGGAAACTCACTGGTAGACCACATTTTAAATATTTTTGAGATAAATGCAGAAACACAGTGGTGACCAACTACCATACAAGCAAATACAATAGATTTAGCCGTACGATCTCAGATGGCAGCACAATGTAGTGACAATTCTATGGTAATTGTTATGTGCGTTATTAACAGGCGAGATTTTGGCACACGCTTTAATTATCACACAGAGAAACAATTAATTTACGATGAGCCTACCTTTACGAATGGTGACAGAGTACCTGGAGTGATGAGATGATATCTGAGTAGCCCCAATCTTGACTCTTGAGTACTTAATTATTATTTCACACGAGAGAGTTTCATGGCTGTCTACCCGAGACTAAGAGACGCTTGAACGCTGTTTTTACCGTTATACTAAGAAAAAGCGCGGGATAGGCGAACCAGAGCCATTAAGAGAGAAGAGTCAATGACGTCCGTGAAGTTGGCCACCCCACTTTTAAAAATTCAAGTTTTTATGATTGCGATCGTTTGTTCTTCGTTTGTTCCGGATTGTTCCAGCAAAATTTTCGTTTGTTCCGTTTTGATAGGCCCACAAGTGATACGTTTACATTGGGAGGGGGGCAACTTCACGTAGCCCCCCCCACTTGTAAAAATTCAAGTTTTTATGATCGCAATCGTTTGTTCTTCGTTTGTTCCGGATTGTTCCGGATTTTTCCGCAAAAATTTTTTTTTTTCCCGTTTGTTCTTGCCAAAGAGGGTGAACTTGTGGCGCTTTTTTTCTCGTGGGGGGCCAACTTCACGGTGCCCCCCCCCCCCCCACACACAATTTTAAAAAAATTAAGTTTTTATTTTGAAATCGTTTGTTATTCGTTTGCCCGGAGGGTTTCCCCCCAAAAAATACCAATTTGGTTTTGGTGAAAAACACATGATTATTTACAGAGGAGTGGGGTTTGGCACCTTAGGGCCCAACTCCACCCCTTTTCCCCAAATCCCTCACAACACACACACCACACATACCGCACAACGGGCACACACATTCGAAATTAATAATTGTTTTGGCTATTTTATATTTCGTTCAAGTTTTTTTTAATTTTTTTTTTGTTATAGGACTCCCCTTTATTTTTCAAAACTAATTTTTTTGTTTGAATTTGTTTTTGTCTTTTAGAATATTCTAAACATTTTTATGTTTTTTTTTTTTAAATTGTTTTTAAAAAATGTGTTTATTTCCTTTTAAATGGCTTTAAAATTAAATATTTTCATTATCCCTACTCTTTTTCCCCCACCTTATTTGGGAAAATAAAAAAATTTGAATTTATTTTCTTAAATTTTTTTAGTTTTTTCCAGATTATTGTCCATGTATTTTATTTTTGTTCGTTCTTGATCTTTAGGCCTCTAAAACCCAAACGCACCGCTTGTGGACCCCCAACACGCAATAACGAATTTTATTTTCTAAAAATACTTACGAAACCACAATCGTATGTCGGAATGTCGGCCCCACTTGGGGGAGGAATGAACACTATCCATCCTTCGTTTATGTAGTTGCCAAAAAATATAAAGTTTTTTAGTCTTGATAAAAAAGTTTGAAAATGAAAGAAAGGAATACGGGATTTTAAATTAAAATTCGTGTATTTAACTTTAAAAAATTTTTTTAAAATATATTTCTTATTTAAAAACTTTTAATAAATTTGACAAGTGAAATTACGAGTCTTTTGGGATTGCGTTATTTGGTCCGCCAGGGGGATGTTGGTTTTTGGGGGCCATTAAAAACCCAAAATAAACATGTTTAGGATGATGAATGGCCTTTTGTGTGGCACTTGTGCCCTTAAAGAAAGTGCCCTTTTGTGTTGATCTAGGTCATAGCATTGACATTACCCACCCCTTTTCCCAAACCCTGAGTCACGAATTGGGTTCCCAAGCGTTGACATACCCTTCCTTTGGTTTGCTATTTTTGTTTGATGTATAAGTAGTACTTTGGTCACAAAAACTTGAAACCCGTTTTGGTGGCGATTTTCTAACACGTACTTTGGGTTTAGCTCGATGCTGAGGGCGAGGGGATCGAGGTTCGAATCTCGGTCGGTGAAAAAGGGGGTGGTTTTTTCCCAAATATTTTCCCCTTTCCCCCAACGCAAAATGGGGTTCCCCCCCCCCCTCTAAATTCCCCCCCCCAATTTTAATCCATTAGCATAATTTGTACTTAAAGGTATAACCCCAAAAGGGTAGTAAGACGCAGTGCTAAAAATTATTATTTTATCACAAAGAAGCGGTTGGAGGAATGTCATCTATTCCCTTTTTAGTGCTTCAAAGAAAGGAAAACTTTTGTCATTGAAAATGATTTATTCAAAACAATCAAAGTTTATAAAAGGGGTCCAACTTAGACGATCAAAAAAAAAGAGTAAATAAGTAAAATCCCTAAATTCCCAGAAAAGACTAAAATTTTAACAAAAAATTTAAGAATTTAAAAAAAATATTGAAATGAATTTTTACGTAAATAATCACCCGCTTTTCAAAGTTAAACCAAAAAAAAACTATGCAAGAAAATTCTTTAACAATAATTAAAATCGTGCATTCTGGAAAAAATGCGGATCACAAATTCACGTCCATTTGTTAAAACGAATGTTTAACAATGAACTTTTTTGGGGAAAAATCGGAAAAACGAAGAACAAACGTTTCAAACATAAAAAAATTTAATTTTTG
>JBCFYV010001375.1:0-34407 GCA_039000515.1 Timema cristinae | reverse complement strand
AAAAAGCGGCTTTTTTGGGATATATCTCATATTGAAAATTTTTTTAAGGGTTTTTTATTACAATTTAACAGTTTTGTTTTTTTAACCTTTGTTTATTTTAAATATTTTTTTTTTGTTTTTTTTATTGGAGTGATACACTTGTTTTTTTTTTTATCAGGGAAATCACTTAATTTATCCCAAAGAGCCCTTTTTTAGCACTCCAGGGAGTGCCCTCAGAGGGTGAATGTTTTATCTTTTTCCCCCTTTTGGGGATTTTATTAGGGTTTTTAATATATTTCAAGGCCCTAAGGACCTAGATGTGTCGAGGGGCCGTTAAAAAATTAATAATAATTTACCACTTCTACCCTCTCTTTTTCCCGGGAAGCGCCTACTGTCCCGCCCTGGTTCTTTTTAAGTTGAATATTTGGGTTTGGTTTCGTTATTGTTGTCTCCACTAGCTAAACAGTGGCATTTAGTAAAAAATTTAGGACCCATCAACAAAATTCACTATCACTACGGGAAAATATCAACTATTAGTTCTAATGTGGAAGTTCCCCCAACCTGTGCAGCCTGAATTTTGATGGTTTTACATGTCATGGCTACATTTAGTTTGGTTTTTTCCCGTCATTTTAAAAAAGTATGGGGACTTTTATCCTTTAAACCTTGTTTTTGGGGTCAATATAATTCGTTTTAAAAAACTATTCAAACACGCACATTATGTAGAGGGGGCAAAATCACTTGATAAATTAGAATAACTTTGTAGGTTTATTTCATCTCGTGGCTCAGCAACACTAAAAATAGATTTACCTTTCTTATACAGATCAATTGGTTCATTAAGTATGTTAGTTTCTACTAAGCATACCTACTTTTATAAAAGTGCACTGAATACAATATCAAAATTTTATTCATTGTTGGTTGTAAGCACTCCAGGTGTTCTAGAACGATTGTCAATTTTTACCGCACTCCCACCACCAATGGACCCAGTATTGTTATTTTCTGACTCTTCTAATTGATCACAATCCACTTCATGGCACAATTTTAATATTTTCATTGCTCAAGACATTTTAAAATACTATTATAACAATTAAAACTGACAAAAACACACCAAACAAACTTCAAATTAAACAACTGAAGCTCTCTGTTTTGTTTTTCTTTCTAAAAGAGTATACAAAGATATTATAATGGCATAGATCAGGAACTGCTCTTTATTAATGTAAAGCAAAAATAACTTGTTTTAGTTACACCAATTCACACGAGAATGCGATAATTGAATAAAGTCGACAGCTATATAAGAAGCTTTGAATGGGGTTGTGTGGAGATAACGCCCTTCTTACACTTCAGGAGCTCCAATACTACCACTGATAACGCCCCTCTATATAGCATTATCTTAAATACCATAACAGAAATGACACCACCCTTTTTAAAGATGGACGCGCGAGATTTTTCTGAGAAAAATGATGTATATAACATTAAATGTCAAATTTTGTTGATAACGCCCTTTTTATAAAACACCATCGATATTCTTCCTCAAGTGCGTTTTCTCTGGAGTATCTGTCGAAATGGCACTTTTCCTCTCACCCTTAGTTTTTCTAGGAGCTGATTTTGGAAGGGCTGATCTAGCTCCGGGGGAAACTTGGCCATATTTTGGGAGATATTATTTATTGGCCCTGGGTGGATCAGCAACTCCTACCGGATTGATAGAAATCTCATTGGTTCTAGTTGAACCAAAAATTGGCGTGGATGGTTTGTCCAGAACTAATGATCTTCCAGGAGATACCTCATTGCGTGGATCTGATGCTGGCTCTGGATTTGGCTTGTCCGTCACAAATGAGGGGGAGAAGTCTGCATCCTGAAATACTTCCCTATTAAAAGGAAATATTCCACATTTCTGGAATCCATGTTGAATATTCGTTAGTGTTGGGGCAATCGGAAATGATACTTTTAAAACGGATGTAATGTGGGATATTGTCATAGACCTAACGGTACCATCCGGGGTCTTATTATTTTTAATCCAAGCATCCATTGCTATGTTTATTTGTCTTTTAAGTGGCCTGAAAACACTTCGATATAGTGGCTGGAGGCGATGAGTGCAATGAAGGGAAAGGAAAGCATTACAACCCCATTAGTTTTAGCAAAATCAAGACATTTTGGAGCTAAATGCGACTGATGGTTGTCTAGGAGAAGGACAGGCCTCTCTTGAGAAGGACGAAAACATTCAACAAAATGAATCAGAAAAAACAAAAATTCAGTTTCTGTTGTCTAGCCAGATTTATTTCCAGTACCTATGCAACATGTTGGACCATCTTTGATGAAGTGGTCATCAAATATTACCCTGGGAAATATGAACATTGGAGAATAACATTTCCAGCAGCATTGACAGCAACGGTTAACGTAACAAGTTGTCTTCTTTCAGCTGAAGTCATTGCTCCTAGTTGTTTTATACCTTTTCTTGCAATAATTTTTTAGGGATTTTTAACAGTAGTGACTCTGATTTCGTCCATGTTCCAAACATCATTTGCAGTGAATGAATACCTATTATAAACTTCAGAAAGTTTATCAAAAAACTTTGAAACATTGGCACAGTTGAAGCTGGATGCTCGGCCTATACTAGTAGCCTCCGGAGTTCGAATCGATAATGACGAACCGAACGGGTAGTAAGACGCGGTGCTAATAATAATAATAGATAATGACGAATGACGCTTCATAAAAATGATGAGAGCCAGTCTGCACCAGCTGTTTCATTGTCACTCCAGGTTTTTGGCATCGTAACATTGTAGTGCTTCCCACACAGGTAAGCAATACATCGCAAATCGCGTGCGTGAGTCCAAAATAAATATCCGAGCAAGTTTCAATGTAAGTAACAAGAACAGTCTCCTGCATTGGAGTGAAAACCTGTCTATTTCCATAATATCCAGCCAGAGGCTTCCAGTCCACTTGAGGATCAGGCCTAGGTTCCTTTGCTCCTGAAACAAGACACAGTCAGTACAAGTTTCGTTAGTTAATTAGGAGAAAACTGCAAATTACATTTAGGGAAATTAATATCTTATAAATATTATAAAAAATAAAATTAACAAATTAATTATGGTTAATCATTTTCACCTTCATTATTCTTAAGCTTGACTTAGATTTTTCTTTGTATTCAGAATTCAAATTTCCACCAGTAAAAAAAATAACTCCAAATTAGAATGAGGGATTTAGTCGAATATAGTTGATTTATAAATATGATATAATTATATTGTAGTTTTACAGCTTACGTTTATTTTTTCTTGTGATGTATCTTTTAAGGGTCACATTGCAGATGTTGTAACTTTTTGCAGATTGTCTGATGGATGTTACCTCTCTCATAAGCTGAGTTGCTTTTTCCAACACATCAACATTAGTGTTACCTCGATCAGACTTCCTTTTGTAGTTCCGCATCTAAAATTACATTCTAAATTTTATTATTTTATTCATAACTCTTTAGTAGCTAAACGGAAATGGAGTGAAAAAAAATCACCAGTATTTTTTATACTTGGAAGTAGTATTAAATGTGATTATATAAATGTTATGGTAAAATTTCATAGGACACTAATAGCATTCGAAATATCTAAACAAAACAAGCGGGGCGGGTTGTAACAGACAAAACTTGGTGTTACAACCTACCCAACATGACGCCATTAAATGAATTATTAATTTATGTGGGCTAACCATATTAAACTACAGAGAATTGTGGGTGTTGAAAAAATATTACAAAACAATATAAATTACTGAGAATAGGGGTAAAAATCTATTGAACAATATTTTCTTACCTTATAGAAAAATTATCGTTTTTCTCTTGATGCACGTACAGACATCCGATTCTCATAGTCACAATTCAAACTGAAAGCTTTCACCAGTGCTATTGTGACCAAACTGACAAGTCACTCAAACGAATAATGGCGGCACTATTGTCACTGTTACAACCAGCCCCGGTCTCCCCTATATATATATATATATATATATATTTAAATGATTAAACAAAATAAATCAGGTTTATGATAAACATTTTTTGTCCAGGGTAATTTATATCATCTTGACCAACATTCAGTTGTATATAAGGGATGAGCTTGTAACCTTGTTACAACATGACATAGAAGAAGTGATATCACTCACCTAGCCAGCCCCAGTTGACTCGTTCCGACTCGTCTACAATAAACCCGAGATGCACTCCACTACAAAATCCACATTCAACTGAGCCCGAGTTCAAGGCTCGCTGCTGGCCGTGTTGGGAGAGCCCCCCCCCCCCTCCCCATTCTTCCAAGGGAACAAACAGACAAGCGAACGTCGATGAGCGCGAGCTGCCAGGCGCATTCTAAAACTTCTATGGACTGTATTTGTGCTTGTGGCCGATGCTCGTAGGCTCTCGAGAGTGTTCTGGAACCCCCCCCCCCCTTACTCCGCGCACTGAGAACACATTACCGTAGGGTATATAATGGTCGGAGCCCAGAGTAGAGTTACACATTACACTCTGGGCTTACAAGGTAAATAGCCTAACTATAATGTAGGCTAGTCACTATTTTCTAAATTCACTTTGGCTTTAAACATCTATCTTTCAAAATTCAATGTCTCGGACTTAATCATAGCTATATATAAATATAATGAATATATATTGCTATGATCATATATTTTGATCCTTGCCCATAAGGCAATGTTACTTGGGGATAACTTTTGTCTCCATTTATATTTTTTGTACTTCAATTTCCGCATCATGGAAAGTTTAGTGATTTGTTGTATCTAATCTGGGAAAACTACGTTACGTTAACTTTATTTCTTGCCACCAGGACCTATTTATAAGGGTAGAAATAATTTATTTTTACTGCCTTGTTTTCTTTTCGAGTTTAGTTAAATGTGGGACCGCGAGTCGGCGGAGAGATTAATTCTTGTACGGACACTTTGTTGGTTGTTAAAGTTAGGATAGTTTATTGTTGTCTCTTTGCTTATGTCTATTTTTATAGGGTTATTAAATGTGGGGACACCCAGTACCTATATCCACGGAGGGCGCTCCGTTTGTTATTAAAACATTTAGGTATTCTTACTTGACTTTGAACTTTATATTATGTCAGGTATTATATTAATGCTTCTAGCGTTGTTTAGGTTGGGTACTTGAGCTCTTAACTCACCAAATATTTTGGATTTTGGGCATGTGTTTGCTCTCTTATTAGATTTTATTGCCATGACGCCATTCTGGGACGTCTAAGAATAAGGGGTCGCCTGTTGTCTGTTATTATTTTAGTGCCCATCTGGCCTTGGCGGTAACCCTTGTGTCCCACCTGGCTTATATCCTCGCTTGTGCTTTAACTCTTATGTGCCTCTACCTCATTGGCTGTATCATGTTATTTTCGAAATAAAATGTATAACTCTCTTGTGCTTATCTCTGTGCGTTATTTGTGTGGGATAATGTTGGGGGTAGATCACTAGCTTATTAAGGCTATCAATTATTATCATCTCTGTTATAGATGTCTAGATTGGGTGCTACACTCTGGTAATGAGGCTCTCCTAGAACTAACAGATAAACAACTTGCAAAAAGAGTTGTGTGCTTAAATCACTTTTCCGGTGATCAATTTAAAAATGAATTAAAAAAGTCTTTGAATTATTTTGCAACACCCCTTATGTATGAACCGCATGAAATAATAGTGTTCCTCCCGAAACAAAAGTATTAGAATCTTTCAATAACTGTGAATATCCACCAACTCCAGGAGAAATTAGCTCTACAACCACTAAGAGACTTAACACAGAAAATATTTGTGTTAGAGCATCTGAGAGAGAACCATTAGCTCCCCCCAAAAATAAAACAGTCCTTTTATCTCACAAAAATGTTTGTTCCTCTGCTGTCATAAGTAGTGAAACATTACAAGGCAGCGATACAACTCCAAGATAAATAAATCTTAGGAGGTAACTTACAGAAACAACATTACTTCTTGATGGAAAGAGAAGCTAATTACATTTTCACCGTCACAAAAAAAATAATCCATTATTGATAAGCGAACATGTGTCGGGGGTACCCTACACATTAATTAAAATGCAGCTCAACCACAAAAGACGCATACTATGGGAAAAAGATGAAAGATATTTCGCTATTTAGACATTTTACAAATCCCCTTCTTTGTACACATCTTGGCTGAATCAAGGGTTTAAATTACCTAGTGAGAAAACTGTACGAAGGTGTGTTAGTATGATTAACATTGGGCCAGGAATTTCAGAGGAAGTTAAGGAATAACTAAAACAAAGTGAAATGCATGTCAGCGTACGAGAAAGAATGTGTTTTATTATTTGATGAAATGACTATCAAAAAGTGGCTCAACTATAATTCACAAATGAACCTCGAAGAAGGCAGACAAGATTTTGGCCAGTTAGGTAGGAGTAAGTCTCTTGCATCGCAAGCTCTTGTCTTTATGGTATGGGGTTTACTTTACTCCTAGAACATTCAATTTGCATACTTTATATCATCTGGCCCAATGAGACACGTTTAGTTGATTCTTCTTGATTTGGTTTTTAGAAACAATTTTTGAATTGGGTTTTAAAGTAAGAGCTACAGTTTGTGACCAGTATGTCTCAAATCAAAAATTAATCGTAAACCTCGGCGTGAGTTTGGAACAGTCCTATTTTTTGCTTAAAGAACACATTTTTATAATTTTTGACGTACCCTATCTTTTGAAATGTATAAGAAGCAATCTTATAACTACAGATTTCTTGATTAAGAGAAATATAACATGGGAGGCTATAGAAAGTTTGGCAATAAGTGACAACTTATCATTATTATTATTATTATTAATTATTATTATTAGCACCGCGTCTTACTACCCGTTCGGGTTATACGCAATTACGCTAATGTGAAATGGTAGGGTGATTGTGAGATGAAATGAAGGACCTACAGTTTAACGTGGAATCCGAACCACGGTGGAGGCCTGGCATTCCCCACTTTCACAAGATGTCTTGTCAGAGGTAAAGGAAGGGTTTGGTAATCATATAAATTTGTGCCGGGACCGAGGATTGAACCCCGGCCGCCAGCATATAAGTCTGACACCTTACCCCTAGACCGCCAGGTCACCAACAGCTTATCAAAGAAAGTCAGGGCAGCTCCCAAACTAGTGAAAAACATGTTCATCCTGGGCCATTTGACAAAATGAACGTTAAATTGACTGCTCAAATATTTATCCACTCCGTTTATTCTGCACTTAAGACACATTCTTCCACAAACGACTGCACAAATAAAGAATAAATTATAGCAACTGCCAATTTTGTTCAAAAAATTAATGATTTGTTTGATAATTTAAATAGATCTCCAACAGATCCAAATCCACATAGAAAACCTCTTTCGGACACTAACATTCAAATCGAAGAGAATTTAAGAACTGCGATCGTTTGGGTTAGCCAGTGGAAACTTGCAGATGGAAATAAAAAACTTCACCCACATTTCATAAGCTTCGCTTAACTTTAGTGAGTATTATAGCAGTCTAGAAGAACCTCCAACGGGATGGAATTAATTTCTCCTTACTTCAAGACTTCAACAAGATCCCTTTTCGGTAATACAGGAGCGATGTAGTTATTATAGAAATCTGACAATTCAAACTTAACCTACAACATAATATGTATGTGAGGTTGTGTATCACCCCAATCGGCAAACTGTGAGGCATATGAAGATGAAACCTTAAATCTTACACTATTGCAACAGAACAGTGAAGAAAGAGAAAATACATTGTCTCTTGAAAAAATTCAGTACGACCCTCAAGAAGACATTTCAGGTAATTCTGTCAATGTATTGTAGAATATATTTGCCATTACTATAAGATTTTTGTGATCTAAGCGCTAGTATTTATTTTATCGGAATATTCTTGCTATGATGATAATGATAATAGTAAAGTATGCCAGACAATATTGCATATTAATTACTATTAAATAAAATTAGTGTAAAATCATTAATTAAACACTATTAAAACGGTCCCGGTAAGTTTGCGATTCATGTTATGGGAAGACGTACAAGTCTCCGTTACACAGGTCCCTGCCAGTTAAAGCCAATAAAAGAATATAAAAATGTATTGCAGTAAGTAGAAATTAAATTTAAAATGTAAACTATAAAAAGGTCAAAATATGGAAAGCTACCTTTGTGTGAATACTAAATTATAATCAGAAGGGGACAGTAAATATATTATTATAGAATTAAAACTAAGGGAAGTTTATTCAAAATTATTAATGTGTAAAGAAAATGTATTAATTATTTAATTTCTAAAATGAAGAAATAATTATATTTCTATGCAGTCAATATTAGCCACAAATATCTAACAATATTTGACAATGGTGGCTGTGCATTTAAAGGTAAAAGTGGTGTATTATCATCGACAACAGCTTTGGAAAAATCCCACATGTCATCTTTAAATCCATCTGAAAAAATTTCAGGTAATATTGAAAATGAAGTTACTTGAAAATATTTCAGATAAGTTAATATTGGAAATGGCAATGTTCAATAATAAACTGTAGCAATTTAAGCTACAAGTCAAATAAAAATGGGCAAGTCATCAACAACTACACTTAACCAAACTCACCGTCCAGGCTATGAACGAACTAATAACAACACGTCTGGCCACATTATCAGCCCGCGAACAACTGCCAGCTCCGAGCGGAGAATCAAACTTCGCCCGCTAGAGACCGCCGCCATGCTCAATGCCAACCCAATGACCATGAGAAGAGAAGAGATGCCAGTGTAGAAGGGGCCAGTACCACCCAGTCGTTTCGAGAATAAAATAGACGTTATCGTTGTCACGCACGTCCCCCCCCCCCCCCACCCTGTGTTAAACTCTTTGATCCCGCCTCACCTGTTCAACGAGCTTTGTGCATCGTATAAAAGACCGTCCATGAAAAAAGACTGCACTCTTGGACTTGACCTGGAAGTAGTAAGACGAAGCAGAGGCTTCAAGGACTTATTTAAAATGTAAGGAGAAACTCACTTTCGGCGTAATGATAAATTTATAATTATTCAAAATTCTCTTTCGGCCATTTATTTTTATAAATTAGAAGTTCAGTATTATTCTTCGTTTCCTAGAACATGAATTAACTTTGAACTACTTAACTTGGGACTTGTATTTCACAATTAATTTGTTAATGATTTAATTGGGAGAGTTCATTAATAACATGTCAGAATATTCAAAACTAGTAATGTTATGCGTTATGCTTGGCATTTATAAAAATTGAATTAACTTTGAACTGCTTAACTTGTGAATTATATTTCACATTTAATTTGGTAATGTTTTATTTGGGAGAATTCATTAATGATATTATATCGTATTATTCAAAGTTAGTAATGTTATGCGTTATGGTTGGCATTTATAAAAATTGAATTAACTTTGAACTGCTTAACTTGTGAATTAGATTTCACATTTAATTTGGTAATGTTTTACTTATGAGAGTTCATTAATAATATTATATAGAAATATTCAAATTTAGTGATTCTATGCATTATGCTTTGTATTAATAGACATTGAATTAACTTTGTTTTGCGTAATACTCCTATGGTATTTAAATAAAAACATTTAATTTTGTATGAAATATTTTCCTTTTGGAAATATCGATGATTATAGTCGCTCATATTCGATATGATGGTCCGCTATATAATTTAGGACTTAGGCTCTTTACGGCTAATTAAGATTTGATAAAATGTATGAATTGGTTTTTTTGTCACCGTGATTAAACTTTAGATTTTAAGAGTAATATATAATTCTGTGGAAACTGTGAGCTGTGATAGAAGATAGTTTAAAGATTTTCCTTACTATCTGTTATTATTGAAGATAGTTATTTACCTGATCATTTGAACGGTCTTAATGTAATATTTCGCAATTCTTACGAATTGTAAACGGTTGTCATTGCTGTTTATTGTATCTATGCGTAACAAGTTTAAATTTCTTCTAAATATATGCATGTTGTTAAAATTTGGCATATATTTAATAAACTTGCTATTTTTTAATACTATATTTAAGCCATGTTATCCCTAGGTTTAGGAAAGTACACTATCCAGGCACCTTTTTTTTGTTTCAACTTTATCCTATCTATATAATATTTATATATCTTTGAAGGAGGACCGTAGTTTTTTCCGCATCTAGGATTAAGTTGCGTGCACGGGGGGCGTGGGGACGTATTATGTACCCAGCATTGTCAAAACAGTAACTCACACTGCTCACTCCTATTTGTTTATTTACTTTTTTAAATAACATTAGATTATATTTTCTTTTCGTGAATTTGGGCCCCTCTAATTTTAGAGCTAGGGTTACAAAACTATATGGATTTATATAATTCTAGCTAAGCAAATAGTATATTATGATTATTTTTGTATTTCAGAAATATTGGGGAAAATATGATCTCAAGAAAAGACACAACACTTGAAGATTGTGCAGTCTACTACTTTGCCGGACATACTGCGAAAAAATGTTTGAATAAGATTAATTGTGCCACTTGTGCGAGCACGCTAAAAACTGAGAATATTGATAAGTACGTCAGAGCTTGACAGTGTTCTATAAGAACTTTTTTTGGCAAAAAAAAACTGGCCAGTAGAGCTTGAAAACAGGCCATTCAACTGGAGCATCTGAAAGCTTGTGGTGTAACCACTTTAACTAATTAGGAAGCGTGATAATAGGTTAAGGACTTCCAAGAGAATAACAGTATTTGGTTTATTTGTAAATAAAACATGGATGATACATAAATAGAATTACAAATGTAGTAATATTGTTTAGTTTATAAAGTTGAAGTTCGAAGTTAAACATAATATTTTATAAGATATTAAAATAAAGGAGGTCCGAAATAAGAAACATTAAATAAACATAACTTCAATATAAATATATTTTCCCCAGGTATAAACCGGAAGGCGTTAATACATAAATATTTTCATCTTTAAAGCCAAAATAGACCAAAGTTTAACGTGAGCAATTTTATGTAAACACATCATCCCAAGAAAATTTACATGACTCTAAAGTAAAGACTTTAATACCAATCCATACAATCACATATCAGTCAGCCAACTACCTTTGACCATGATAAATGACGACACGGCGGCAATATACAAAGTTACAGAGTAACTAATAGATACAAAAAAACCATTACAATATTAAAGATATGCATATATATATCCCAAAGCACACTACCGTAAATAACATAATATCCACCGAGCCCGCCAATAACGGCGAAATGTCCCAAACGTAAGTAATGAGTTTATAAAAGCTTGCCAGCCTCCCGAGGTGATTAGCTGACAAACGGCGCACGGCAATCTCTAGAAATACCGTTGAGCAACACAACACGTCTCATATACCGGTGAAGGTGGAGCCTCACAGGTTCCTCAATGTTTGCAAGTGAGTGGTCACTTGCTATGACCTCAACTGCGTGAGCATTGAGGAGATCTGTGAGGAGCTTTCCCCTCAGAACGTCACCGAAGTGTATCGTATTATCACCAAAAAGAACGGACAAGCGAAAAATAACTGATACGTATATCATAACTTTTGCGACACCTACCCTTCCAAAAGAGGTCCGAGCGGGTTTCCACGTGCTCAGGTCCGGCCGTTTGTCCCTAACTTTCAGTGCCAGGAATTTGGGCATACGAAGCTGCGATGCCGTGGTAAGCCAACCTGTGCGGATTGGGGACAGGAGGCTCACGAAACACCATGTGAGTCTCCAAAGTACTGCGTCACCTGCAAGGCTTCGCGTTCCGCCTGGTCTCGGCCTATCCGAAATGGAAGGTAGAGAAAAAAGTTGTGGAGATACAATCCGAAAAGAAGCTCTCATATGCCCATGCACGTAAAGAATACTTATCTAGTCAGGCTCCGGTATTTCAAACTTAATATAGCCAGATTGTCAGTCAGAACCTAAACTGTCCAACTGCCATTGCGCAGTTAATCTTGCTCAGACACCAACGCAACCATTGCCATTGGTCTCATCTCGAGACATCAATAGTGATTCCTTGTCAACGTCTGTGGCGCCTAAATTATTTTAAAATGAGGCCAAACCTCCACAAAGGTCTACTCCCCCACCTATACCAACGAGGATACCTCCTGAGGAACCCCCCGGAGCCCACCTCAGGGAACCCTTTCCAAGCCCGCCTCTGGAACTCCCCCCCAGCCCCCCCCCCCCCGTAACCTAACCTCGGTTAACCCCCTAGGACCCACCTCGGGGTACTAAAATCCGGGCGGACCGTTGTAGGCCACTAACACTCAGCCTCCGGAGTTGAAGTTGCAGTCGCGAAACGGTGAGCCTCCAAGGCGAGTCCCCACTGTCCCTTGAGTAAGGTACCAACGAGGGGGACTGCCTACAAAGATTACAAATAAAGAAAGCATCGAAGGCATTAACAAAGACTTCACTCCAAAGGGTCAAACATCTCAGTCCTCAGAGACAAACCGAAGCCTCTCCCTGAAGCGGGAGTCCAGGAGAGACCTGGAAAAGGCAAGAGGACCTAAGCCGTGTCTCAACAAATTTTTTTTCTAACAGAAAGTGTTCATGGATTGCAGGATAACTAAATTTTATATTACCAAAAAAAACAACAATAATTAACGTAAGGGTATTTTGGGTTTTCAAAGGGGTTTTTTTAATTCGGGAAAAAAAATTTTAACCCTTTAAAATTTTTATTTCGAATTAAAAAATAAAAAAACGAAAAGCAATTTTTAACAAATAGTTATAAAAAATTTTTTTTTAACGATTAAAAAAAATTTTCCCCAAAACTGTAAAAAAGTTCCCCGGGGGTTTTTTTCCTTTTTTTATTTAAAGAGGGGCCCCCCCTTTTGGGATTTAAATGGAGAAACCCCCCCTTTTTGAAAGGCCAAAGGGGATTTTGTAAAAACCTTGGGTTTTGGGCCTATCCAATTTTTTATTTAAAATTTTTTTTTTAATTTCCCCCCCCCTTTTTTTCCCCCCTTCCTAAAATTTTAAAACCCCCCTTTTTTTTCCCCCCACCTTTTCCTTTGCCCCTTCCCCCCCCCCCCCCCCCCCCCCCCCCCCTTTTTTCCCCCCAAATAAATTTCCCTTGTTTTTTTTGGGGCCCTTTTTAAAAGAAATCCCGGTTTTTATAAAGGGCCTTTGGGGGGCCCCCCGGGTACCTTTTTGGGGGAAAAAAACCGCCCCCCCCGGGAACAAAAATTCCTTTTCCCCCCCCTGGGGAATCGCCCGGAGCTAAATGGGGTTGTTGCGCGCAAAAGGCCCCCCGGGAAATTTCCCCCCCTTGGGTAAAAAACCAAGGGGGACCCGGGGAAATAGGGGGGTTTTTTCCCCCAAATTATAGGCCCACATTTCCCCGGCCCCCCCCCCCTCCCCCCCCCCCCCCCCCCCACGGGCTAAAAAAAAAAAGGGGGGGGAAAAAAAAAGGCCCCCCCTCAAAAATTTTGGGGGGGGGGGCCCCCCCCCCCCCCCCCCCCCCCCCAAAACCCCGGTTTTTAATTTTCCCCCGGGGCCCCCCCCCCCCCCCCCCCCCCCCCCCCCCCCCCCCCCCCCCCCCCCCCCCCAAAAAAAAAAAAAAAAAAACCCCCCCCCCCCCGGGGGCCCCCCCCCCCCCCAAAAACCCCCCAAAAAATTTCCCCCCCGGGGGGTTTTTTAAAAAAAATTGGAGGAAATTTTTTCGAAAACCTGAACCAACGGGAACATCTTTTTTTAAAAGAAATTTAAATCGTTTTTAATTTTGGGGGGCCCCCCGGCCCATTTTAAAAAGGATGGCCTTCCCCTTGCCCACTGCCCCCCCAAAAAACCCTAAAAGGGGCCCCAGGGCCCCCCCCCCCCCCCCCCCAAAAAAAAACTTCCCCCTTTTAAAAAAAAAGGGACCTGCAAGGGGGAATTTGGGGGGCTTCCCCCCCCCCCCTTGCTAAGAAAAAAAATTTAAAAATTTAAACCCCGGGCCCAAATTTTTTTTAAAAAATTTTTTTTTTTTTTTTTTTTTTTTTCCCCCCCTTTTATTTTCCCCTTTTTTTTCCCCCCCCCCCCTTACCCTCCCCCCAATTTTCTTACCCCCTTCCCTTCCCCTCCCCCCCAAAGCCTTTCCCTTTCCCGCCCCCGACCCCTAAACCCCCCGGGGGTTAATATTGTTAACCCCTTTTGCCCTTTTTAAAAGTGCGCCTTAATTTTGGTTTAACCCTTAGGGATCGGGAAATTTTGGGAAAAGCCTTGCTTTCTGGGGTTAAAACAAAAAAATTTTTTTCAAAAAAAGGGGGGGGTTTTTTTTTCCCCCCCCCCCCCTTGGGTTTGGGGGCCCCGGGGCCTTTTTTGGGAAGGGCCAGGCTTCTTTTGGGGAAAACCCGGGGCCCCTTTTTTTTCCCCCCCCCCCGTCTTTGCAGGTTTTTTTAAAAAGGGGGTTTTTTCCGAAACCTTCTGCCGCCCCCTCCCCTTTTGGGTTTCCCCCCCCCCCGGGGAAAATTTTAAAAAGGGGGGGGGGCCCCCCCCCCCAGCCCGTTTTTTTAAAAAAAAGGGGGGGCCCGGGGTTTTTTTTTTTTTTTTTTTCCCCCCCCCCCCAATTTTTTGGGGGCCCCTGGGGGAAAGGGTTTAAAATTGTCCCGCGGGGACCCCTGCTTGTCAAAGAGGCGAAAAAAGGGGGAGGCTCGTGGGATGTCCCCTCGTGCTGAAAAATTCCTACTCTTTCCTTTCATTTTTTTTTTCCTTTTTCTTTTTTTTTTTCCTTTCCTTTTTTTTCCCTTTTCTTTTCTTCCACCTCCCCCCCTTTCCCCTTTTAAACCCCTCTTCCTTCCCCTTTTTTTTCCCCTTCCCCTGCCGTTACCTGCACGAGCCCTTTTGGGGCCCCCTTTGACCCCCCTTGATCTAAACGGCCCCCCCTCGGGTTAATTTTGGGTACCACCGTTTTGTCCTGAGTGAAAGTGCCCCGGGTTTAAATATCTTGGTAAAAGGGGCCTTAGGGTGACAAGGGAAACCCTCCTTGGAAAAGACGGTTGCTTCTGGGGTTCCCCCGGACTAAAAATTAGCAAAATGTGCCCCCCTTTTTTTAAAAAAGGAAACTGCGTGTGGGCCCCTAATGATACAAAATATGACTGACACCAACCCTCAAAAAATTTATGGTGATCTCCGAAATACCGTTGGGGAAATTCGGAAAATTTTAAAACAGGTGAAGGTTGAACCCCCCCCCCACAATTTCCTAAATTGTTCTGCCGGGAGTGGTCATTGCTATGCCCCTCAAATTGGTAACCCATTGAGGAGTTTCTGTGAGGGCTACCCCTCAGCACTCATCGAGGTCTACCGTATAATTCCCAAAAAAAGGACCAGAAAAAAAAGACGGATCCCATACACCCCTCCCTTTGCGACCCCCATCCCTCCTAAGGGGGTTTGACCCGGGTTCCATGTGCTCAGAGCCCAAGGCCAACGTTCCCAACCCTCGGCGTTGCTTTCAGTGAAAGGGAATTTGGGAATACGAAGCTAAAGAGGGCCGTGGAAGGCCAACCTGTGCAGATTGCGGACCGGACCCCACGATACACCTTTTGTGAGTCTTGTTCTGCTTTTCCTTCCATTTGGGTGCTTGAAGGGGGGACCCCTTTCCGCCCAACTGCAACCCGATTTTTGTGGGTACATGAATTTTCTTTACCGACAACCTTTCTTTGACCCGGGGCTAGCGGGGGTGTGGTATTTTTGGGCAGTAGCAACATATATCTTTAAGTTTTTTAAATATTGTCTTGTTTTCCCCAAAGTGATTGTTGACCCTTTTTTCCCTATGGGGGTTTAACCGATCCCTGTTTTTTCCCCCCACCGGGGTGAACGTTTTTTTAAAGAGGACCCCTAGGGCCCCTCTTTATAAAAACTTCCCCCCCCCTTATATTCTTGGTGGATTTTTAAGGGCCCCAAACCTGGTGGGGGGTCAAATTTTACGGGGACACCCGGGGGAGGAGGGTAAGGATATTTTTTGTATGGGAAAACCTGGGGGTTTTTTGAACCCCGGGGGCCCCGACACACTTCCCCACCTTTAGGGTTTTATCCTCTCCCAATCGCCCTTAGTTTAAAGTCCCCCGGGGGTTTTGTGCTCATTTCCCTTTTTTGGGGGGTTTTTTTTGGGGAAAGGGTATTTTAAAATTGAAGGAAGGGTTTTCCTTTAGGGCCCCTTAAGAATGTTTTCCTATAAAAATAAATTTTTCCCTTGTATTGGTTTTGGGGAAAATTTTTTTTTTTAACCCTTTTCAAAAAGAAAAATTAAATTTTGATGGGAATGGTACTTTAAGAAAAAAAAAATTGCAAGTTATCTATTTACCATAAAAGAGTATCACATTTTTAAAGGAGCATCAAACCAAAAAAAATTTTAAAAGCAATTCTTACATTAAAAATTTTAGTTCCTGTCTCTCTATTTCGCTTTTCTGAAAACCAGAAATCCCTCGAATTTCTCTGGCCCAATAAGGTAAGAATTTTTTTCCCTCCATATTTTTTAGGGCAGGCTTTTTTTTAGGTTTTTTCCCAGTTTTTAAATGTTTTCGGGCCCTCAATAATTGATCTTTCCCAGCTTTGTATTTTAGGTCGTCCAGACCCAAAAAATTAATTTTTTTTTATCAGTGATAATGCTCAAATATTTCTTAGTATAAATTTCTTTCCCCAGAAATATTTATGACTTAACAAACCCAAATTTTATCCGTGGGGAAAATATTTTTTTTAAAAGATAAAGCAATTACCTAGTTCATATAAAAAAACCAAAAAGAGTTTTTTCACACCCTTTGCCCCCTTTGGGCCAACTTTTTGGGGCCCCCTTTTTGTTGAGCTTTTAAACCCCCAATTTTTTCCATCCCTCTGCTAAAAAAATCCCTTCCCTATCCCACAGGGCGCCCCCCGTGAAACTTCCCTGGGTCCAGATGTAGTCCCCCAAGGTATAAAATTTTGGGCAGGGGGCCTTTTCACCCCCCCGAAAAATTTGTTGCAAAAACAATTTTTGGGAAAACAGGGTTTCAAGGAATTCCTACAAAAACTTTTTTTAAAAAAAAAAGGACAAATTTTTTGGTGGGGAAATTTTTGTTTTTTTGGAAAAAACTTCTATATTTAATTCTCTAATTTGGGGTTTTAGAATTTAAAAAAAGGAAAAACTGTTGAACCCCTCCGTAATAAGAATATTTGTCTGTATTTACCCCTTAAATTTTTGGATTGGCAGGTATATATTTTTCCCTTTTTTTTCAAAAGTTTGTAATTGTTTCCCATGAATGTAATTTTCTAAATATTTTTTTAAAATCTGTTAAATTTCTTAATATAAATTCGGATGAAACTTTCCCTTTAAAAATTTTTTTGGGGAAAACCAAGGGGGTTGTTTTTATTGAAAATTTTACTATTTAAGAACTAAGCTAAAACCGTGTTTTCCTTAAAAAAAAAATATTGTTTTTATTAGCTTAACCCCTTTTAAACGCCCCCCTACCTTCTTTTTTCTATTTTCTTCCCGCTAAATCCGGTGTTTCCCCCCTTTGGCCCTGGACTTGCCTCGCTAAACAGGGCCTCATTTTTTTCAAAATTTTCCAACATATCTTTGAAAATTTTTTTGTGAAGATCTGCTTTAAAAGCAAAGAATCCGAAAAACGAGATCGCTATAACAGGCGATAGTAAACGGTTAATTCTCCATCGCTATCGTTAAAAAGATCCAGAATCCCCCCGCAGGGATAAAAAACCCCTGAAACGTGCATTTTTTTGAGTTGGTGCTTTCCCTAAATAAAAACTGTTGGCTTTATTTTCCCCCCATTTTCTCAAGAAAAACGTTCTTTAAAAGAAAATTTGGGGGAAAAACCCTTTGTTTGTTTTTTTACCCCAAAAGATTTAATCAAAAATTATCCCGAAAAGAATTCCCCCCCAAAAAAATCATAAATAGATTCTTCATCGTTAGAAATTTTGAATTCTTTTAAAAATTTCCCCTTCACCCGTATCTCCGTCTTAAGTTCCAATTCCCAAAAAAAAACCCGAAGTTGTTTTTTTATGTAAATTTCCCGTTTTCTTGACATATAAACATAATTTTTTATAGGGCCCGGACTTTTATTTACTTGAAAAGGAAACAACTGGTAGGGGGCCTGCCAAAAGGGAAGGTAAGAAAAACCCGGGGGAATCAACGGGAAAAAACTTAAATTTCCCCAGGCACGCAAGGAATACGTATCAAGTCAAGCTCCGGTTTTTTCAAACTTCAATATAGCCGATTGTCAGTCAAAATATAAAACTGTCCCAACTGCCATTACGAAGTTTAATCTTGCTAAGGAGCCAACACGACCAGAGCCATTGGTCTCTTCTCGAGACATTTATGTTGATTCCGCGCCAACTGCCGTGGGGGCCTAAATTTTTAAAGGAGGCCAAATCGCCACAACGGTCGTCTCACCCACCTATACCACCGGAGGAGACCTCCTCGGGGGAACCCCCCCGAGCACACCTCGGGAAAATCCCCCCGGCTCGCCTCGGGGTACTAAAACACGGGCGGCGGGGGTTTTTGAGCCTCTCACAACCCCCTCTGGGCTTCCGGAGGTGGGGACGAGTTGCGGAACAGGTGAGGCCGCTAAGGCGAGTCCCACTGGTGCCTTGAAGAAGGACCACGAGAGACAGCCGAAATTTTTTTTTTTTTAAAAAAAAAGCGTCGTAGGCCTTAAAAGCCTTCGAACATGAATCCGACTACCCAGTCCTCTCCAAACAAACCAAACCCTCCTGAAGTGGGAGGTACAGGAGAGACTGGGAAAGGCAACAGGGCCTAAAAAGGACCTCAACAAATTTTTATTCTTAAGGATAGTGAAATGGATTGCGAGGATAACTAAATTTCATACTAATAACTTATGTCGCTACTACAATGGAATTGTAGGGGTTTCTATGCTCGTGTAGAGGAAATTAAAACTAAATTTCTTCCCTGCATCCTCCCATCTTGTGTTTGCAGGAAACCCACTTCCACCCAACTGACAACCCGATGCTTCGTGGGTACGATGTATATCGTACCGACAAGCCACTCTTTGATGGGCTAGCGGAGGTGTGGCTATATTTGCACGTAGCAACATAGATCATAAGTTTATAAATATTGTGTCTGATCTACAAGTGATGCTGTCAGAGTCTCCCTCCTATGGAGGGTAACCGTATGCTGCATCTACCTCCCACCAGGTGAACGTGTTTCAAAGATGGACTCTAGAGGCCCTCTTTATACAACTTCCCGCCCCCTATACATCTTGGGGGAATTTAACGCGCATAACCTGGTGTGGGGGGGCTAATTTTACAGACACCCGCGGGAGGATGGTAGAGGATATTCTTATCTCGGGTAACCTGGCGTTAATGAACACCGGGACCCAGACACACTTCTTTAACTTTAATGGTGTATCCTCTGCCATCGACCTAGCTCTATGTAGCCCCGGGATTGCTGCTCACTTCCTTTGGGAGGTTCACTCGGACCTATGTGGCAGCGATCACTTTCCCATTCTGCTTTCACAAATTCATTCAAGATCCTCCCAGTACAACACGGTTCCCCCAATGGGTTCTTAAACGTGCTAATTGGGATAAAAATTTCGCGAGCTCGCCGTATTCGACGAACCCCATTCTCCTGACGTCGATGTTAAGACTGGGCAATTTACTTCGACGGTCATAGCGGCGGCGAGGGCATCCATCCCTAAATCCTCGCCAAACCCGCGCCACCGTCCTGTTCCCTGGTGGAAACGAGGAGTGCCGGCTGGCTATTTCTAACCGTCGAAGAGCCCTACGTATCTTTAATCGACGTCCTACTTCGGAGAATCTGGAGTCATTCCGGATTCTACGTGCTAGAGCTCGCCGTATTATTCGAGAAAGCAGTATAGAGTCTTGGAGACAGTTTATTTCTACCCTCACTATTTCCACTCTCACAACCAAGGTTTGGGATCACATTCGTAAAGTACGTAGTAGCAAAAATACGATTAATAATATACCCGCACTCATGTCTAACGGTTCATTTGTCTCCTCCCCTATGGAGGTCGCCAATGTATTGGCTCGATGTTCGCCGCTATTTCTAGCACTGCGAGCTACTCTAACGAGTTCGCGGTGCATAAGAAGAGCATCGAGCGCCTACTATTGATTTTGGTCCAAGTCGGGGGGAGGATTATAACTCCCCTTTACGCAAGATGAACTGACCTATGCCCTCTCCCAGGCGGGCAACACAGCTTCCGGTCCAGATGATATCCACTATGAAATGTTGCGGCAGCTGCCCCCTGCCGGACACGCATATCTTCTGGACCTTTTCAATAGTGTCTGGGATTCTCATCAGTTCCCAACACTTTGGAGGCAAGCAATCGTTATCCCGTTATATAAAAGTGGCAAAGATAAATTAGAGCCAACTAGTTATCGACCGATAGCTTTAACTAGTTGTGTATGTAAAAATAATGGAAAAAATTATTAATAAACGATTTATATGGTATTTAGAATCCCGCAATCTGCTATCTAATATTCAATGTGGTTTTTTCGCCGGAACCAATCTACAGTGGATCATCTTGTCCGTCTAGAGACGGCTGTTTGTGACGCTTTTCTCCATAAGCAGCAGCTTCTGGCGGTTTTCTTCGATCTGGAGAAAGCGTACGACACCACCTGGCGGTACGGCATTTTGAAAACACTTTTTAATTGGGGATTTCGAGGAAACCTTCCTTCTTTTATATCTAATTTTATGTCAGATAGACACTTCCGGGTAAGGTTAAATAACACCTTATACGAGGATTTTATTCAAGAAAATGGGGTGCCTCAGGGTAGTATTCTGAGCTGTACGTTGTTTGCTATCGCGATAAATAGTATTGTGGACAACGTGCGCTCACATGTTCGTTCATGCCTATTTGTGGATGACTACGCAATTTATTGCAGTTCGTCAAGTCTCCACAGGGCTTAACGACAGATACAACTGAGTGTTAACAATCTTTGGTCGTGGGCATCGCGTAATGGCTTTCGCTTCTCAGCAGCCAAAACGACGGTCGTCCACTTCCATAGATTACGCGGAATACAGCCAGCCCCCATATATTTTAATGAACCACGCCGTTCTACCAGTCTCAGAAACCGTTAAGTTTCTGGGACTTTTATTTGATTTTAAATTAACTTGGATCCCCCACATCAAAGACTTGAAAGCGAGGTCTATAAAAGCACTAAATCTGCTCAAAGTTGTTAGCGGTCGGTCCTGGGGTGCAAATAGGGATACCTTGATGCGCCTGTATAGGGCTTTGGTAAGATCTAAACTAGACTATGGCAGTTTTGTTTATGGTTCGGCTAGACCTTCGGCGTTAAAGATTCTAGATAGTGTCCACCATGCTGGCATTAGACTGGCTACCGGTGCATTTCGCACCAGTCCATTTGTCAGCATCTGTATCGATGCGGTGAGCCCCCTCTCTCTTACCGGCGGTCCTATCTTCTGGCATCTTACGTGTCTAAACTGCACTGCATGCCAGAGCATGTTGCCTACCGCCCTGTTTTTCATCCCCCTAACCGTGTCTTGTATGAAACCAAATGGCGTAGTACAAGGCCTGTTGGGATCCGGATGCTATCGGTTTTCGACACGTGTGGGATAGTGCTGCCAATGGCTATCTCCATATCACCAGGTCGAGTTTCTCCCTGGAAAATACGCCCTCCGAAATGCCATTTTGATCTTGCCAAGTTCCCTAAGGCGACTACCCCAAACTTTGTATATGAGAGGACCTTTAATGAGCTTCTCTCCACCCGCTTTCACGGATTTGAGTGAATCTACACTGATGGCTCTAAATCTGGATTCTCCGTGGGATGTGCTTTTGTTGTGGAAGGATCCAATTTTAAATTTGGTTTACCTAAAGAAACCAGTGTTTTTACGGCTTAATTGTATGTCATTTTTAAATCTTTGTGTTTTATATATCGAAATAGTCACCGTTCAGTTCTCATCTGCACGGATTCCATGAGTGCTCTGTTGGCATTGTCCACACTTTATTCCTGGAATCCCCTCGTGCAGAAGATTCATGAGCAAATTTTAAAAATTGATTCATTAAGCACCCGGCGGCTCGCCTTTTGCTGGATTCCTGGTCACGCTGGTCTTCCAGGAAATTAACTGGCGGACCAGGCAGTCAAGGAAGGCAGTACGCCTGTCTCTCTACCATCAAGCATTGCTAGTCTCTGTCGTGGGCTATGGAGCCAGCACTTGGGCACATCGGCTAAGGCAGGTGGTCCAACGGATAAGACTGAGGGGCCTGCAGAGGAGTATACTTCTCAGGCTCTCAGGAGCTTATAGAACGGTAGCGACCGACTCGTTATGCGTGGCGCTGGGTATCTGGCCCCTTGACTTGGAGGTAAGGAGGAGGGCTGCTCTGTATTGGCTGAGAAAGGGAGAAGTGGACAAGGTGGAGACTTTGACAAGGGAAGGGTAGGGACCAAAGGACAGATCCGGAGGCTCTCCTGGACGAATGGCAGACAGATTGGGATGAGAGTGAAACGGGCAGGAGGACTTACCGGATCTTCCCGAGTGTCAGAGAACGATTGGAGATGGTGCATCTTGAGCCCTCCACTGGGCTGGTGCACTTCTTGACTGGACATGGGCCATATAGAGCGGTTCTCTTCAGACTTGGACAGACTGATAGTGTGTTTTGCGATTGTGGAAGGGAGGCCACGCCTGAACACGTAGTGCTGGAGTGTGCACTTTCGTTAGGGGAGAGGGAGGAGTATCAGTGCCCTTACAGGCGGGAGCGGTATTCCACATCGTGAGAGACGTGGATAGGTGGGGCTTCCTTGACAGGATCGCGGATGACGCATCTAAGAGGGAAAGGACAAAATATACTAACGAATTACGGAGAATGAGACGTATAGGGGGACGTGATGAGGACATGGACGTGACAATCAGTGACATAGACGTAGTAACAAGCAGTGACGAAGGGACAGATGACGACGAAATTTTTACTAGAAACTGGTAATTATTGGTAATAGAATGGCATAGGGATGAGCGGCTGGAATGATGGAGTTGGATGAATCACCTGGATTTCCGGAGACCAGCCGAGGCGTACTCCCGCTGGATTCCAGCAGTGTGAATTGCTGAGGTACCGGTGGGGGTGCAATTGCCGGCTGGGAGAGAAAAGGAGGGACAAATAAGGGACGAGGGAGTGTAGCCCTTCCGCTCGATCGACTCCTCCACTTGGTAACAAGTATGGTTGTTGGGCCGGAGTGGTCGGGCCTCCTGTTCGTCGGGCACCATTCAACGGCTGTCTGGCAGTCGGATGGAGGTAGTGCCTTGGACAATTCATGGCCGAGAGGGAGAAGAAATTTTAGATTATAGTTAGGATAAGAATTCTTTTGGTGTATTGTACAAATTCCTATACAAGTAAAGATTTTTGTAAAATGTAATAGGTTTAAGTTAGGTTAAGGTCCGAAATAAAATAAAGTAAGTGGTATTGTTAGTGAGTAGGTGGAGCGAGATCTTCGGTAGGGCGCCTCCCCAGGTAGCGGATAGGGGATGCTCACTGTCGAAGCCTTGGGCCACGGCTCTGAAAACATGGTCCCAGGCGGCCGTGGGGCAAGGCTTTGGCGGGGGTTACCGGGGGCGTTAAATACCCGGGGCGGACCAACTATTAGGGTTAAAGAATAATGTGCAGGGTTTATAAGGACATTAGGTTAGGTACTATATCATTAGTTATTGTTTAAAATGGATGAGAGATGGATGTGAAAGATGTTTAAGTTAGCAGGTGAATATGCCCCAAATTGCATTCTAGGTATTGGGCAAGTAGGTTAGGATAAAAAAAAAATGTACTATATTAAATGTATTTTCTATTTACTAAACAATAAACTAAACTCTGAACTCTGAACTCTGTCTCCGGAGGCGAGTCTGGATGTCATGTTTTTAGATATAAAGGGTTATGTTCGGCTTGGAGTGTTACGCACCTGGCACGAGCAGTGGGTCTCGACCCCTGCTCAGAACAAGCTGCGGTCCATCAGGGACGGTGTGTCGCGATGGCCCTCTTCTTTACGAAAGTCTAGAAGAGAGGAGGTCATCGTGACGAGACTCCGCGTCGGGCATATTTCATTGACCCATAGTTTTTTACTGAGAGGGGATCCACCTCCAGTGTGTGAGTTTTGTGATACTCCCCTTAGTGTGCATCACATTTTGGTGGAGTGTCGCAAACTAGCCCCTATCCGTCTGGCTCTCTATTTTATAAAGGTGACTTACGTTTTTATTACGCGATAGTGCGGATGGAGTTATTTGTTTACTCCGTTTTATACGCCAGGCGGATCTTTTTAATGCCATTTGAGTCACTTTTATAAAGAGGCTCTTTTGGACATCATCTCATATTGAGATCTTTTTAACAGTTTTATTACAATTTAACATGTTGTTTTGTCTTTTTAACGTATTATCATTTTAACATGTTGTGTCATTTTAACGTGTTATATTTTAATATGTTTGTTTTATCTTTTTATTAGAGTGATACACTTGTGGTTTTTTTAGCAGGTGTATCACTTAATTTATACCAAGAGCCCATTTGAGCACTCCTATGGAGTGTCTCAGATGGTGAATGTTTTATCTCTTTCCCCTATGGGGATTTTATTATGTTTTTAATATATTTCAAGGCCCTAATGACCTAGATGTGTCGATGGGCCGTCAAACAATAATAATAATAATAATACATATATATACACACATATATATACAGGGTGTCTACTGGGTCACGAAAGTCACGAAAAAGCCACGAATTGCAAAAAAGGTCACGAAAAAGTCACGAATTTTTAATATTTTGGTCATAAAGTCACGAAAATATTTTTAGTTTAAATTTCCCGCACATCGTAACAACGCGAACGCTTCAAAGATAGCGCTACCCACCACACGTAATGGCACGCGCCAGCCGGATTGGAAGTTGCCTAATTGTTTTGTCTGTGATTCCAATGACAAGGTTAATGTTCGCCATCTTGTTTTAAATATTAATGTGTGTACTACTTGTTTCGTGGGGTGTGGGAGTGCATTATGCCTTGTGTGTGTCTACAAATAATGGTTTTTTGAGTGGATGAATTTGAATTCAGGTTTTGTAGACGATAAGAGAAAATACCAGGACATTTTCTACACAAACCGTGCGTTCTTCTGTGTTGTGGATCTGGATCAAGTTGTCGGTGGCAATTATCAATTTTTTACGCTTTCAGTGATCCGACTGCTATTTGAAGGCGGTGTAAAATGTATATTATAATTTCAAATTAACGTTGGCATCAAATAGCAATCGTTTTCGCAGTTAAATATGGCGTAATTTTTTATAAAATAATACTATTATTGTTAATATTTAATCCTTGACGTAACTTAATTCAGTTAATTTTAAAGACCATTCATTCAAAACAGTTGAAATTTACCAATTTTTAAATGATCTTCTTTGTCTTACGAGTACATTAAATATTAGGCCTAAATTATTTTTTAATCGTGTGTTGCGAAAAAAATCTATAATTTTTTTTTCGGGAGGGGGGGGGGGGGCATTCAAAAATTTTATGTGTGAAGTTTAGACTAATCTGTTAAAAGATGCCTGGTAAATGTTCGTTCAAAGAGTTTTGGCTGACTGATGAAGAAAATAAATACTCGAAGTGGTTGCGCCCTGTTGAAGATGACCAGTATAAGGCTTATTGTACATTTTGTAAATCGAAATTTGATATAAGCCACAGTGGGTTGAATGGAGTGAAAATTCAGGGAAAAGGTAAGAAGCATTTGGAACTAACCTCTGCCCTACTCCAAAGTAAGCAAAAAACGCTCAGCTTTATATCTGCTGAAAAAGTTGGATGTAAACAGAAAGAACTGGCAAAAGAATTATTACCTTCCACAAGTAGGCCTACTTCTGAAAATGATGTATACTTGGTTGCATCTTTGTCTACATTAGTTGTTTCATCTTCCTCATCTTTTGGAGGCCCTTTAAGTACATTTTGTTTAAATGATGATACCTTGAAGGCAGAAATTCTGTGGGCCATGAATAAGGTTATGACTCATACTTCTGACAGAGGTTCGTGTATTTCCAGTGATCTTTTCTCAATCATGTTTCCTGACAGTGTAATAGCACAGAAGTTCAAAATGCAAAAAGACAAACTTGGCTATTTGACAACCTTTGGTCTTGGCCCCTTCTTCCAAGAAAAACTCTCGGCGGAGTTAAAGAAGACTGCATTTTTTGCAGTTTCACTTGATGAAAGTCTCAATAGAATTGCCCAAAAAGGACAAATGGACATCATTGTCCGTTATTGGAACTCAAGTTTAAATGTGGTTTCAACCGATACTTGAACTCGGTGTTTTTAGGGCATTCTATTGCAGCTGACCTCCTTGATGCCTTTACGTCAGGTATGTCTGAATTAGGACTGCCTTTAAAGAATGTTATACAACTTGCTGTTGATGGACCCAATGTAAATTTAAAATTCCTTAAGGATTTCATTCAAATGATGGGAAAAAATTTAGATAACCCTGAAGACAAGAAACCTATTGATGTTGGCACATGCTCTCTTCATACAGTTCATGGGGCTTATAAGACAGCTCATAATAGATGTTAATGGCAAGTTCATAATTTTCTGCGTTCGTTGTATTATCTGTTTAAAGATTTTCCATCTCGAAGATCCGATTACATCCTCTCAAGTGGATCAGACCTCTTTCCACTTAAAATGTGTTCCATCAGATGGGTGGAAAACTCAAAAGTAATTGAAAGAGCCTTGAAAATGATTCCTCATCTAAAGAAATATGTGGCTTTTGTGTGTTCCAAACCACCCGAAACAAATAATTTCGATGTTGTACGAGACTTCCTAAAAGATAACCTTCTTGAAGCAAAACTCTTTTTCTTGCAGTCAGTAGCAGGAGAAGTGGAACCATATCTTAAAATATTTCAAAATGACAATCCAATGTTGCCCTTTGTACATGCCGAACTGTATTCAATGGCACGTAGCATTGCAGCTCGCGTCCTTAAGAGAGAGGTTATAAGAAATGTGAAAAACTCAGGACAGCTCTTGGCAATTGATGTCAAAAATGAAAATCTATTGAGCTTTTCGAACGTAGACATAGGCTTTGGTGCGAAGAAATTTAGTAAAAATGTGAAAGAACTTGATGTACAACTCTTTAGAAAAGATTGCAGACACTTCTTAGTGGAAATGTTTCAAAAACTGATTGGGCCTAGGTCTCCATTACGAAAGTGCATGGTGAAAGGTTTATTCATGCCTTTCACCAGCAGTAATGACTAGTGGCACTCTAAGAGTACAACGGGTTAACATAGCACTCGAACAACTCACTTCAAACAACCACATTGCATACATTGAAGCTGAACATATAAGGAAAAACTACCTTGAAATCTGTGAGCAGTCTCCTGTTCAAGATGAGCTGAAGACATTTGATTTCAATGAAAACAGACTAGATTCTTTTCTCTTCAACATCCTTATTAATGCAAAAGCTTGCAAGGCATTGCTGTCATTTTGCACGATGATATTTACAATGTTTCATGGAAACAGTGCTGTCGAAAGAGGTTTTTCAGTAAACAAGGAGTGTTTGGTTGAAAATATGAAAGAGCGTTCTCTAATCTCCCAACGCAGCATATATTCAGCGGTTCAGTCGGTAGGTGGCATAAAGAATGTGGAGTTTACAAGTGGGATGCTGCATGCAGCTAGGCGAGCAAGTTCTAAAAGGAGGGAAGCTATTGAAGAAATGAAGAAGAAAGAAAGTGAAGAAGCTAACAGATCAAAAACAACATTGGAAACTGTAAATAAACTCGAGGCAAAGAAAAGAAAACTTCTCCAACAGGCTGAGGAAGAGGCTTCAGCTCTTCAAACTGAAATAGACTTGGAGAAGAAACGACTGAGGCAGATGTAAATCCTGTATGCTGTGATTTTGTGTATAAACTAAATATTATGTGACAAATTTGAACAATATTAGATTTTTATGTTTGTTGAGACTTCAGCTTCTGTGAGATTCAAACATCATTAATTACAAGTAAATTTTCTTGTTGGTATGGCTATAGTAATAGTTATTACTTGTGTTAGTTATTGCAATATCTAGGCCCGATGTACAATATAATGTTCGACCGTTTACCGAAGGATTTTTTTTTTTTTGCACAGCGTCTATACGCCCCCGAAGGAATTTTGTGGTCAAAAAGGTCAACAAAAAGTCACGAATTTTTGTTCCTCCAACTGAGTAGACACCCTGATATACATATATACAAATATATACCACAATATTCAATAAAACCGTATAATACCAAACTCAACTAACTCTGTCCAAATGTTTTAACCTTTTGTTATAGCCCTGACATAGTTCATTATTAGGGTTTTCGTCCGTTCGCGTGCAAGGTTGGCACTGTTGTTTAATTTACAGTGTAACCCAGATCCACGCCGGTACAGCCAACTACTCCAGTCCGGGAACCGATCCAGCCGTACTACCCCGTGGATCAAAGTCCTTGATGATTGGCTACTAGCCGGTACTACCGTTGTAGGGAATATAATAGTCTTGTACTACTCGTACCTGGTAGGTTGTACTCAACCTGAGATGACTCCACAAGCTACCACGTGGCAGAAACATCCATGTATACCTTTAAACGGACAAGGATGCAGATAGTCAGACGATCCAGGGAAACACCCACACCTTCTTTAGGCACATAATGCGACAGTAATATTATTTAATAATTTAACATTTTCCCTTAACCCAAACTTGGGTGTTACCGCGTGGTTTGTCCGTTTTTGTCAAGACTATGTATATATATATATTATATATATATATATATAATATATATATATATATACATATACATACACATATATACATATATACACACATATATATATACATATATATATATACATATATATATACATATATATATATACATGTATATATATGTGTATATGTATATATATGCATGCATATATATGTGTATATACATGTATATACATGTATATACATATGTATATATATACATGTATATACATATGTATATATATACATGTATATACATATGTATATATATACATGTATATACATATGTATATATATACATGTATATACATATGTATATATATACATATATGTACATGTATATATATGTATATATATGTATATATACAGAAGATGATACTATCAACTCTCACACTGTGGACTCTGATGTCATATCACTCAATGCTGAATCATCTTGTCCAATCACTGTGACTGAAAGTTCAGGAGAGCCTATTGACGATTCTGGTAACAACATTACACCTCATACTGCAATTGCAAATGTTGGGCCTCCAAAACCAGGATGTAGCGGTTTCAAGACTACAAAATCCTTTTTCTCAGAACTAAAAATAATAGTAATAGAAGTGAGATCCCTGAACACATTGAACTAACAATAAATACTCTGAATTTAACACATTGCACAGAAGATAGCATGCCAACTAAGACAGATTCCACTTGCTGACGCTTTGGAGTGCCAGTTCGAAATAATGAGAATTATTCAACAAAAACGATTGAACATCATGCGTCGTAATCAGCCTTATCATGTGCCATCCAGTCCAGTGGAAGACGCATATAACCAGAGATTTGACAACATTCACACCTCAATGTCACCCAGTCCATCAAACACACCATCTCCTAGTCCGTTAGTGACACATCTGACACCAGGGTCTGAATACAATGAGATACTCCACAGCACCCATCATTTGCCAACAGAAAATTCTGCTGATGAAAACTCTTTTGAATGTGGCTATCCGCAGTATTGTTGGTTTCAAACATGATTAAACAATATAGGACCCATTTTATATATTTTCAATAATTTAAAATAAACAAGTTAGTAAAAAATAACATTTAAAATAAGAATGTTCAACTTACCCGAATGTAATTTTCCAATGCTTCAAAAATTGAATCCAGCACTAATGTTAGGAACTTCGATATATAAGATATCGGCACTCGATACAAACTTTCTTAGCGTTCGGAAACAACCACTTGCCAAGTAACGAATAGCAATTTGCAATTTCAATCTTGCAGGTAATGCAGCTCTGATGTTAGTGTCAAGTTTTTAAATTTTTTGTTTTACAAATACTAGCAATTCATCAAATTGCACAGTCGTTAATCGTAGATGATTCTTGAAAGTGTCTTCATCCTCAACCGGTACTTCGCGAAGGAAATTTGTGGACGCTCCAAGAGCCTCACGTCTAAGTATCGAGTTCGGGGCCCAGGCTCTCCTTTTTCTCTTTTCTGAACGTTTTTTAATAATTTAACTTCTTGTATGAGCATATCCGTGACCGCTCCGATACCCTCTAAAACCAAATCCTCCATCTTTTTGATGTCTTCTTGTCTATCCAAGTCAATAAACCGTTGCAACTAACTTGGTCCAAGTTGTGATCCAAGTATACGCGGCTTTAGTTTAAACCTTGAGAAAACCGACCTTGTCAGTTTTCTAACAACTTTCAAGCCCCCTAATTCTTACCACCCTCTTTTACAAGAGAAGTATTTATTCTTTTAGACAAAGAGGGAGAATAATATTCAAACATTACCATAACTGGCCGTCAGGATGCGCCACTATCGTACTAGCGCTTTCTCACGGCGAGATATATAACTAGTGAAATATTATTATTAGCACCGCGTCTTACTACCCGTTCGGATTATACGCACTTACGCTAATTTGTAATGGTAGGGTTATTGCGAGATGAAATGGAGGACTTAGGGTTCGGCCAGACTGCCAAGCGCGCAAGCGACTGGGTGGCCAAACTGGCGAGCGAGCGAGCACGCGCGCGCGTAATTAGCAGACCCTAGTTCATTAGAGAAGATGTGTCTGTCAAAGACACTTGGTACATCTCTGCTCCTCGAAAATTCTTACAGAAAATATTGTGTATTTATAAAAAAGAAAAAGTAGGAGTGCATCCAATTAATAAATTGAGAAATGTGTATGGTACTGTACTGAAGTGTTTTAAAATCAGATTAGCCGCACCAGTGGCGGAATGGTGCTTTGCACTCGATAGCTTTTGACTAGGAGGCAAAGGTTCGAATCTTGGCTCAGTGAACTGAAGGTGATTTTTAAAACTTATTTATTGTTGTGGTTTTTTATACTCTCTCCAAACTAATGGTGATTCTTATTTGTAAAGGCCTACTTTGATTATTAATATTGAAGTATTTTAACATATCGGGTTTAAATATATACATTATATTATTTATGGTCTTACCAATTAAATTAGGCAATTAATAGCAAGTGTGTTAAACCTATCACTGATAGAAAAAAGTCAAATATCATGTCAAAATGATAAGTTTCCCAGCACTCAATGAACCAACATACAATAATATTGCCTAGCGCCTGTAAACTAGACTGTACCGGGTCGAGCGCGCGCGCTCCAGTGTGGCCACCTCCCATTACAACCAATGTGTTCTATTTTATATTTTAGGTCGCTCGCTCGCTCAGTTTGGCCGTACCCTTACAGTTCAACGTGGAATCCGAACCACGGTGGAGGCCTGGCATTCCCCACATTACAAGTTGTGATTAATACATTTCTTGTCAGAGGTGAAGGAAGGGTTTGGTAATCAGATAAATCTGTGCCGGGACCGGAGATTGAACCTCAGACCCCCAACCACCTTACCCCTAGACCACCAGGTCACCCTAACTAGTGAAATAGGTGACCTGGCGGTCTAAGGGTAAGGTGTCAGACTTTTGTGCTGGCGGCCGGGGTTCGATCCTCGGTCTCGGCAAAGATTTATCTGATTACCAAACCCTTCCTTCACCTCTGACAAGACATCTTGTGAATGGGGAATGCCAGGCCTCCACCGTGGTTCGGATTCCACGTTAAACTCTAGGTCCTCCATCTCATCTCACAATCACCCTACCATTATAGATTAGCGTAAGTGCGTATAACCCGAACGGGTAGTAAGACGCGGTGCTAATAATAATAATAACTAGTGAAATAATTTTGGATGAGCCGCGTAGAGTTTTTCTTTATTCTTCGATACTTCTATTATAGTATATACTTCAACGCCTCTACGGTTTCTGATTTATCGGGTTTGTATCTTTACTTAACGGTATCGCGTGTTCGATGATCGTCGTTCCTTTAATATGATCCCCTTTTAGATAGAATATATCATTATAATCATAACATATTTTCTCAATGCTTTTTATCTCTTCAGTATTTAAATATCCTAGCTTTATTTTCCCGACTAATATTCCTTTTATATTTCTTACTTGTGTTTTATCCTTTACAAAACACGTATTTCCCACTAGGTTAACCCTTTCTAATTTTACTTTGGGCAACTCGATTTCAACAGCTTTTTCTGTTTTGCATTCAACACACTACTCACGCACACTCCATTTCTAGCGTTTGTGAGAGCTTCCGCCAAGTACACTATGGTACTAGAGAACCTTTAGGAACTATGCCTAATCCTTCTTCCTCAACAACTAATTTAACTATCTTTTCCCTTCGAGGTGATATGTACACTTTACTAGTGACACTTTGACTCTTATCCAAATTAGGCAGTACATGCTGGCCTAATCTGACATCCCTTCTCTTAAAATCAATTAAGGCTAAAAATTTACTCCAAATATATTTGCCTAATATTCTTTCATAACGGAGGTTTTCCGCTACATGACACATGCTCATATACATCGTTCCCTAACCTCATATGCAAGGTAACGTTCCCTTGCGTCCAGATTACATTGTTTGTAATGCCATAAACGCTAGCTGCTTCCCTAGTGTTTATTTCATTGAGAACATAATCCACTAAACACCTCTTCTTTTTCAGACTTATCTCTAATCCGGTATATATTAAATAGGGTGTCACTCCCTCTGTACATGTTTATACTGTACTGATACCAACTACAAAATGATTTGGTGGTCGAACTATACCTTGTTGTATCCACTATAATTTACTTTCTCTCTTGGGTTATCGCAACCGTCGCTTCTCGGACCGGAGGTCACGGTTGGTTGCCTACCCTGCCTCCTCAAAAGTTTCTCTCCCCCTGCAAAGGACTATTTGAAAATTTTCTTTTCCATCTCCTATTTATTAGTCAATCCCGCTTAAAATGACCGGGTTCCCTGCAAAGGTACCAGACCCTTTGTAAACCCATGTGAACTTCTCGCGGTTCACGTTTTTTACTCCTGCTTTGCCTGTTTCTTCAGATAACAGCGATATGTGTGATATCCTATTATGTGACAATTCGCACACTTTACTTCTGCCCTTTTACTATCCAGTATAAGTGGTTTATTTTCGCTGGAACCTTTTTCTCTCTGTGATATGATATTACTCTCTTCTTCCAAAGCAATCTCTACTGTTGATCTCAAACTACTTACGTCAGTATTTCTAATCCTTACTATCGTTTGATCTCATACGTTACATAGCCCTTGAATGAAACATCTCCACTAAATGATTTCGGAATTAGTTTGAGAGCTTCACTTATAGGACAGAAATCATTACTTTCTTGGGCCATTTTGAATACCTCGCTTTCTGCGACCTATTAAAATTCATGCAACCAATTTAACATCATACATAACACAATTTAAAATCCTTGATAGACAGAATATAGGGATTGGTTAGCACATAGGTTCGTTTTCAACTCCAAATCCTTCATAGGAACCTCTAGACTCAAAGAAATAATCAGATGCTGTTGATGATGAAGACTTATGTTCTTTCACTTACATTAAATAATAACAAAAGTATATTACAAGTTCTTGGTTCACATGAAGAGTAATCCAGAACTTACTTCTACATACATTCAGTATTACAGTTATTACCGAAGAGCTGAGCTGAGCCGAGCCGAGCCCCGATTCTCAGATACCTCTCCTGTTTATCTGTGGAAGTTTCTAGCTACACAGTACAAATGGTGCAAACCAACATTTCGTGGAGGTGAATGTGAGTGAGGTTATTTCCACAGTTTGCTTACTTTGGACTTAAGGACTCACAATATCAGCTCTGACTAAGGAAATGGGGTAGAAAGCAATTATATCACGCAGTTCTCAAATGACTATAGTCAGTATGATTTAAGCTTTACTTTAAATATATAGTCCAACACTACTTAGTTACACCTTTTTTGTATTGCGTTACTATTACAATATGTATAACTTAACATATTAAATACCTTTATTACCCGGTTGCATTATGATTATTGCTCTAAGGGGTTATAATTATTAACTGACCCCCTAGCTAAATGACAGTTTCAATCTGAAGCTGCACTCTTATTATCCTGCCCATTTTCCGATCAGTGTCTTCTTGTGACGAAAATTCATTTTCAATAGGCGGTAAATCGTTTAGATACAGGCTACGATCACCTTCAATACTATTATAATCGAGGACGACAATGCCGTTTTATGTTTGTTTGGCGGGAGATGATTTATCATTTAAATTAGGCTCAGAACCTATTCGGTTTTTTTGTATTAATGGGAATCGCTTGAGGAATATGTGTTTTCTTTTCCTTTAGATACCTACTTATCAAAGTTAAAATACATTTTTTATTTTTGGAGTTTGTTTCAAACCCAACTTTTAAATAAAGCACTGCTGTTCGTCATCCCGGGCATCTTTCCGTCAGCACAAAGACTATATAGCATCGATTAAATGTTTTAATGATTACTTTTTGATGAAATGGTTGGTTTTT